>JALLBE010004161.1:0-10137 GCA_036939795.1 Thalassiosira mediterranea | reverse complement strand
GATTGAGTCAGCTTGTGCTTGATTGAGGTCCAACCAACGCAACAAACCTCTGCTGTATCACTGGCTATCACTGGTTGTATTCAACCCGCAATAATCGTTGAAGTAAGTGAAAGTGCAATCCAAGCAAAATGGTCTGACTTTGTCGAACGGCCGGCAATCTTGTGTCTCTGGCTGGATGGAGTTAGCCCGCCATCCAGCCAGAGTTTACCGTGGCTTTTCTTGAAGAGCAAACTCATTGCAACGGAGCAAAATCTGCGAGATACGCGAGAGGCCCAGGGGAGCCGTGTGGAGCTCATTATTTCGCAAGTTCTTCATTCTTGTTGTTGCGCGCCTTCTCCTCGGGCGAAAGGCAAGAGTGAACTGAACCTTCAGCCCCCCCCCCCGCACGCCCGCCCGGCCAGGAACAAAACTGACTGGAGGTCCGGTCCGCATTTTCCACCGTCCAATCATCACACGACGGAGGTTCCTGCAGCAAGAAGCCGTGGCTGTGAAGGAATTGGATCGACGAGAGGCGGAGAAGGGCTCCACAAGAGGCAAGAAGAGTCACAAGAACCAAGAGACAAAAAGCACAAGATTGAGGCTCTTTGGATTTCTCCCTGGGCTGACTGACGGTACTCAATCAAATCACGTCCACGAACGCGCAGTCGACACCCGTGGATTGTCTCCCTGGAGACTGGAGAGCCTGCCTCTGGATGGAGTGATAGATCAATCAAACCCCTCTAATCTATCCTGGGATCAAACTACGCACTCACTGGGCACTTCCTGGGGGCACGCCACGCTCGGTCGATTTTACCGTGCATCATCACCTCCTTTTCGTCTCTCGCTCGGAGGCAAACGAACGGAAGCCAAGAGTAGAGCAAGTAGAGGAAAGGGATCCAAAAAGCCAAGAAGAGACCAAGAGATCCACAGGAGCCAAAGGCGCGATCTTGACGAAGACCTCTCGAAGCAAACCTCCCTATCTCCATCATGAACGGACCGCCGCCGCCCCCGCCGCCGCCCCATCATCATCCAGGGTATTTTCCCGACGGCCTACCGCCGCCCCAGCCGCCCCCTCATCCTCCCCACTATCCCGTAGTGTACGTCTCGGCCGTCCCTCCTCCTCCTCCCGGAGCCATCCCGCCCGGGGTCGTCGTGCCCGGAGCCTCCGTCCATCCCGGAGCGGTCCATCCCGGAGGAGCCGTCGTGCCCGGAGGAGCGGTGATGGTGCCTGCTTCAGCCGTCCATTCCGGAGCCGTCCATCCCGGAGGGGTAGCGATGGTGCCTTCTCGAGACTTGTTACCTCATCGAGCGATCCATAATCCCGAGGCCTCTCATTTTGCGGCGGTGGCCCATCCTCCTCCCGGAGGAGCCATCGTCCATCATCCCTCCGGGGCCGTCATCCATCATCATCATCCGGCCGCGGCGGCTCATCTGCTGCCCGAACTCGAGGCTGTGCCCGGAGCATTATTGCCTCGACGAGCATCATCGATCCTCCATCCCGAAGAGGGCGTCCTCCATCCCGCAGCGGCCGTACGTCCCGCGGCCCCTCCTCCCGGAGCCTTGCCCGTTGTTCCCGAAGCCGTGGCGGGAGCCTCATCCTCCATGACGAGCGCCCATCATCATCCTCGAGGTGGAGCCATGATGATGATGCCCCTCCGTAGTCCCGAAGACGTTTACGCCTTCCCGGGTCGGGTCGTGGCAGTGGGCGAGGGACATCATCGCGCGTACGATGCGGCCGCGACGACGATCGGCCGAGTGGGAGAGCCCATCGGCGGCGGCCTCGCGGCACTTCGCGAGCCACCGCTCTCGTCCGCCGGCCATCCCGGCCGCGCGACGGTCCTTCCCGCCAGGGCGACGATGGCCGCGGCGGCGCCCGTCCATCGTCATCCCTCGATGGCATCCTCCTCCACCCTCGCCGCCCGGGCCATCATGCGCGACGAGGCGTCGATGCGCGCGGGCGGCATCATGGCCGGACCGCGGTCCGTAGCTGGCGCCGCGACGAGCTCGGTGGCCGCAGTCGATCCTCCGTACCTCGTCGCGGCCCATCGCCCGTCGGCATCGTCGATGATGGCGTACCCCCCTCCCGAGACGATGGGAGGACCGCCGCCAGCCTCCTCGGCCCCCTCCTCCTCCGAGGTGGAGGAGATGGCCATACGACGTAGGCGCATGATCGACGAGGAGGTGACGCTGAAGCACGAGATCGATACCGCGAGACGGCAGCGGCGACAAGATGCCCTTCATCTTCTCCGGGAGCATCGAGATGCGGCCCTCGCGGCAGGGCAGCCCACGAGGTCCCTCGTACCCCCACCCTCCGGCGGGATCGGGACAATGATATCGCGGGCGCCGGACCCGACGATGGGGCCCACTCCCGAGGGTTTGCGGGCCGTGACTAATACCGTCGCGGCGCCTCGGTCCGCCCCGCTCGCGAGACACGACGCGCTCGCGACGATGGCTCGCGAACCGAGTGGTAGTAGATTATTGGCGGGCCGAGGAGGTCATCGCGCGAAGGAGGAGCTCGATGCCGTCGATAGAGCGCACGCGACCGAGGCCGCGGCTCTCCCCGCCGCCCCGGCCCCGGCCGCGGCCACCGCCGCGTCCGAAGCGGCGCCGGCTACGGCGAAAGCGGCGGCCCCGCAGGAGCGACTGAGGTACTTCAGCGGCGGCATCGAGGTCGACGTCGACGAGAATCCCATCGACCACGAAGCTCAAGGAGGAGGTGCCGCTACCGCGAAGAGCGCGAAGTCCACCGGCGGCAAGAAGAGGAAGCGCGGGAAGAAGAAGAAGAAGTCCTCATCTCGTCCCTCGGAAGAAGAGGAGGCCGGGGGCGGCGCCGCTCCCGAGGCGAGTCCCGCCGCCGCCGCCGGACCAGCGCCGCCCGCCGCCGCCGCCGAGTCGACGAACGCCGGACCCACCCCCGGAGCTCCGAACCTCGTGGCCAAGTTCCTCCGGGTGGTGCTGACGCTCGTCCCGGAGGTATCCCAGCGCCTGGCGGACGTCATACCCCCCACGGCCCACGATCCGTCGAGGTTGCGCGCCGTGTTCCCCGGCGTCGTGGGGGCGGCGGTGGAGGCGCTCGAGGATGCCAGGAGGGAGGAGGGAGCGAATGATGGCGGCGGCGGGAAGGAGGGCGCATCCGCGGAATTGGTCAAGAGGATCGACGAGTGCCTGGGGAAGGTGGCGCCGTTCAGGGATCACCTGGAGAGGATGCTGGCGATCCAAAACAATGCCGATAATGCCGAAAATGCCGATGCGCCCCCCGCTCCCGTGGCGCGAACGACCGATGGAATTACGCCGGCGGCGGCGGAGGAGGAGGCCGAGACTCCGTCGTCGACGACCGGAGGAGGCTCGTGGCGACGACGAGCGACGGCGACGACGACGATGGGTTCGAGATCGCTCGAGGAGGCGTCGTCGTCGCCGGCGGTCCCTCCGGGTACCCCGACGACCGCGGTCGCGGGCGCACCCACGGCGGCGGCGTCGACGACCGGCATGCAACGCGCGACGACGACGACGGGTTCCGAGGTCCTCCTCGGATCGTCGCCGGCGGTCCTCCTCCCGGGAACGCCCGCGACGGTCGTCGTCGGCGGGCCCACGGCGGCGGCGGCCTCCGCCGTCGCGAAGGTCGCCGATCAACATCCCGCCGTCGGGCTCCAGCCGGCGATGATGCAACGGATGCAGCCCGCGATGATGCGACCGATGCAGCACGTGATGATGCAGCCCGCGATGACCGCCGATGGACGGGTGCATATGGTCCCGGTTGCCTTTTATCCCGCCGCCCATGCGGCGATGATGATGCCGCCGGTGCGGCAACGCGCCGTCGTGGGCATGGCCGGCCAGGAGCCCCTCGTCGCCCACCGTCCGTCGCACGACGCCGTGGCCGCGGAGGCGATGCGGTTCGGAGGCGGTACGACGATGCCCCCCGAGGAGGAGGAATCCGAGCCCGAGGAGGAGGGCTCGGCGGCGGACGACGACGACGACGTGCCCATGATGACCGCCCACAAGAAGCGGAAGAGGAAGAAGAAAAGGAGACGACTCGAGAAGAGGGACGGACGACGCGACGGGGACTCCAGGAAACCGGCGGCGGCGGCGGCGGCGGCGAAGAAGAAGAAGAAGAAGAGGGGCAGGCGGGTCGAGCCGATGATCGTGCATCGCGTCCATAGGCCAAGTCAGGAGGAGGATACTAGCGACGAAGAAGAAGAAGAGTCCGAGGAGGAGGATGCCGATGGCCATCACGATCCGAACGACGGATCGCCGTCTCAGCAGCGGCACGGACCGCCCCACTCCAAGTCCATAAGCTCGAGCGACTTCGAAGGCGAGAGCGACGACGGATAGAGGAGGGGGGGATGAGAATATGGAGCGCGTGATGCGGTATTGAGGAACTGCATCGAACTTCGAGACTCGAACGAACGGTCCTCCAACGATCCTCCTCTTACTACAAATCTTGAACGAGAGTCAAAGGTCGAATGCCAGATAACTCGCTCGACCGGAATGCGATCCATCTTGGATGTATCAAGAAATATGACCACAAAATGCAAAGAGGAACGAAATGCACACCATCGTTGCGAATTGCAGGTGCGCCTGGGGGCCGAAAACCGGATATAATACTCCGCTCGCGGCGAATGCAATATCCAATATTTCAAGTCGACCACAAAAATGTAAATGCAATGAGTGCTTTGTAACACGTGCACAGGCTTAGCGTGAGGTCGAAAGCCAGATAACTCGCTCGACGAACGCAACACCAATCATCGGGATCAGGTGGTAGAAATACGATGTAGAGACAAAAAAATGCGGCTTGAAACACATCGTATGCACACGCTGTGCATAGACATAACACATACGAAAGCAACATCTCACGATACTTACCTCGGATATGATGATGTGAATATCAATCATCGTTTGTCCGGTGTCTGACTTGATCATATTTGCGCTGCATCATATCTTTCATGTCACTTGCTCGATTTATTTCGTGGGGTGGGATGTCCTCGATCGAATTTCCAAGCCGTTTACACCAGTCAAGCTTGTCATGAGAGGCAACACATATCGAGGTGTGATCATATAATCATGCGATCATGTTTGTACGGAACCTGTGATCAGAACAATCACAACGATCATACTGAAGCAATCATACGTCCAAAGCAATCATGTTTACTCTCACATCAAAGCAATCTCACATCGAAGCAGCCAAAGTATCGAATCGTTCTAATTTACACGTGATCCAAATTATGGAAAGCGATGTCTAGAGTGTCGAAGCAAGGGGTCGAAGCGATCTAGCGTGGAGGCGATTTTATATCAAACACCCATCTCACGTCTAGATTCTATCATATCGAACTGTTCACAAACACCTCCCACCATTCAAAGCGATTAGATGATATATCATGAATCCAATCGTACCTCGAAGAGAATTGACTGTTTCGAAGCGACTCGAACATACATCGCATCAATCTTTGCTCGATCATTTTGTTTCGATAATATCGTCTCGATCTTATCATATCGTATCGATCACATTGTATCAAAGAAGAGTCTAAGGAATATATCGACTTGCAACATTAAGGCTAGCGGGTGCGCGCGTTGAAATTATCATACAGTAGCCAATGTGTCTAAGATATGCTGTATCGATGAAAAAAAGGAAAACCAATCGAGCTATTGAATGTGAAGGCCACCAAACCAAATCATATGGAGGTATACTATCGACAATGAGGACCCCATGCACTCCCAGAGAGCTTCATCGCCGGAGCAAAAAAAGTACTGGCATAAAATGTGAGTCATCTAGAGGTACCATTATTTCGTTAAGTGTCGGTATATGTGCAATAATTGATCGTCCCCGAGAAAAAAAGGGGACGTACTCCCGTGAGTGTCAGAGAGCTATCTAGTGGAGTAGTGTGATGTGGCGTGTTACCATGTCCGGCACGTTGCTTCATCATGCGGTGAGTGCGTGCTCGGCTCTATGTGAGTTGTGCAAAAATCGTACATCCTCGGCCATGCGCTGTTTTCTCATGGATGATGGGTGCTATTGTACATCTTCTCTCTCTCATTAAAGGACTGGGAGGGAGGCAAACACATTTCCTTCGAGTTTTTGCATATGCGCCTTCGATCCCTTCAGGTGTGGGATGAGTGTACCCTTGAGTGTGTGTTGGACGAGCCCTGCAGGTGTCTTCGATTCCCGCCTTAAACTGGCGAAGGAACCCTTTGGCATCTTCGATATATATTCTCCCAATGCATTAAACCGGTGTGGGAACCGTGGACTCCAGCAGCGATTCTTCATGACGATCTCCATCACCATCGTCGTCGTCATCGGCTTTGGGCTCTTCTTTAATGAGCTCTTTTTCTGATCCACCGCGCTTTCTGTCGTCCTGTTCGTCCTCGGAGTCGCTCGAGCTGCTGACCGACTTGGCCTCCGGCCGCTCCGGCTGCCGGCGCGCGGCCGCCTGCGCAGCCGATGGTGGCTCGTCACCATCCTCGCCCTCCTTCTCCTCCCTCCCCGCGGCTCCGCTCCCGGCCGTCACATCTTCGTCGCCCGAACGATGATGGGAGTCGTTGTCGTCGTCCTCCTCGTCGCTCGACTCCTCTTCCGACCTGGCCGTGTCACTCCGGTGGACGATCTTGGGCTTGACGATCCGCGGATCCGGGCCGGCGGCGGCGGCAACCTTCCTCCTCTTCTTCACCTTCCTGCCACCGTCCTTGCCCCGCTCGCTCCTCTTCTCCGAAGACCCAGCCCTGCGTCCTTTTTTCCTCTTTTTCTTTTTTTTCTTCTTCTTCCTCTTGTGCGCCGCCATCATGGGCATGTCGTCGTCCATCGGGCTGTCGGATTTGAGGTTGCCCGAATTCGCGGCCGCTGCCCGTGATGGGTCCCTCGAAGCATCGAGCGTAGTAGGGGCACCGCAATACTGCAAGGCCTCGGCGTTGATCGCGTTGTGCCCCGGGAGGTGGGCGAGTGTCGGCTCCTGGCCGCTCCCGGCCGCGACGGCATACTGGGCCGTCGCCGGCATCATCGTCGCGGGATAGAAGGTGACCGGCACCATCTGCATCTGCTGACCCCCGGCCATCATCACGGGCTGCATCATCTGGCCCACGCCGGCGGCGCCTCCGGGGGCCATCATCACCGGCTGCAGCCCCGAGGGGCTCATGCTCATCATGCCCATGCCAGGAGGCTGCATGACGGCGGCGGACGCGGCCATGGGCGACTGATGGAGGACGGCCGGACTCGATACCGGCATGCCCATCATGGGCGTCCCCGGAACCATCGGGGTCCCCGGCACCGCCGGCGGTACCATCGCCGACCCGCCGAGCGGCGTCGGGGCCGTGACGGAAGCGACGACCGAAGGAGGAGCGGTCGCCCCCGTCGCCACGCTCCCGGCATCCCCCCCGCCGCCATCCCCCCTCCCGATCGCACCCGTCCGCGTGAGGTGGTCCTTGTAGGGGGCGATGGCCCTCACGGCATCCTCGATCCTGTCCAACAATTCCTCCCTCCCTCCCTCCCGCTTCGCGTCGTCCCTCAACTCGGAGAGGGCATCGAGAGCGGCGTCGACGACCCTCGGAAACTCCCGTCGCAACAACGCGGGATCGTGGGCCGTGGGTGGCACGACGTCCGCCAGGGGTTGGGATGCCTCCGGTACGCGGGAGAGGACCACGCGCAGGAACTTGGCGACGAAGTTGGTGGTGGTAGGGGCAGGGGATGGGCTCTTGGATTTGGATTTGGAGGAGCGCGAGGAAGAAGAAGACTTCTTCTTCTTCTTCTTCCTCTCGTGTCCTTTCTTGTCCTCGGCCTCCTCGCCGGCGTCGTCTCCCTCTCCGGTCCGCTCATTCTCGAGCGGATTTCCCTCGCTGTCCACCTCGACGCCGTTGCTGAAGTATTGCATGTCGGTGGGCCTTTGGGCTGCGTCGGATGGAGCGCGGGATGCAGAAGCAGCAGCGGCGGTAGCAGCAGTCGCACCGCCCGCCAGGGCCAGGGCGTTGGCCCCCGGAGCCCTCCCGGCGTCCAGGATGTACGCCCGATCTATGGCCTCCAGGTCCGGGTTTTGGCCCGCCGGTGCCGCCATTCCTCCCATTCCTCCCGCCGCCACCGCCGGCGGCAGTAACGATGACCTCGGCTCGTATCCCAGAAGAGCCTGCTGCTGCTGGGCGGCCAAGGCTGCGCCGTCCGCCGCCATCATGTCGGCGGTGGCCCGGTGCATCATTCCGACGGGCTGGCCGGCGGCGGCGTGCACGTGATGCATGGCGGCCGTGGCGGGGACCATCATCACCGGCCGGCCGTTGGCGGCGAGCGCCACGGGAACGCCATGTTGTTGTTGACCTCCTCCCTGCTGCTGCTGCATCATCATCGCGGTCGTCGTCATCTGCTGCCTCTGTCGTCGCGCCCGGAGGGCCGCCTCCTCCTCGATCGCCCTCCGCCTCTCGATGGCGGCGGAGCGATGGTGGATCTCCGAGTATCCGAGGGCGAGGTCGGCGGCGGCGCCGGGCGGAGGCCTCGCCGCCAATTCCATCTCGTACAATCCGGCCGGATGCCGCGTAGCCTGCACGTGAGCCTGGGCCCGAGCGGCCTGCTGCCGCTGCTGCAGCCTTTCCCTCGCCGCGACCCGATCGCGCATCGCCCGGGCGGCGAGCTCGGCCTCGTAGATCTGATCGTGCGCGAGCTCGAGCCGCGCGAGCTTCTCCTTCCGTTCGGCCACGGTGCCCCCCTCGCCGGCGGAGGCCGCTGCCGCTGCGGCGGTCGGGGCCACCGTCGTCGCGTTACCGAGGGCCACGGCCGGCGGACCGGCCATCGACGGGTGGTGGTGACCGACGGCGGCGGCGGAGGCGGCCGGGGGTACGGCTCCCGCATAGCTCGCGGGGTGGTGGTGGTGGTGGTGGCCCGCGGCGATCAGTTGCTCTCGAGCGAGCAGGGCATCGTGGTGGTCCGCCAACGCCAGACCCGCACCCGCACCCGCACCCGCGCCCGCGACGGCGGCGTGCGGGGCGACGGCCGGATAACGGGCCTCGGCCGCGGCCGCGGCCGCCCCGTAGTGCCCGAAGGTTCCTCCGGGGACGAACACCATGGGATATTGTGAGGGCGGGATGTGGCCGTCCATCGTTTAGAGGCGTAAAGGGGCCGGCTCTCGGCCTACCTTGGCCTATGGTACCGAAGGTGGCGGGCCCCGGGGACAAGATTGCCAAGCTTTTGGGTAGATAATATGTGCTATGTACGATGCTCGCGACGAAAGATGAAAAACTGATTTGGGCTGGGGGCGACTGTGATCACGCGCAATCGACTGTTTGATCGCGAGTGCGTGCATCTTGTGCTTCCATCTTGCTTGTCGCCTTTCGACCATTTTTCGACTCCGCCCGTTGCCCACGCGCCGCGTCTGACACACGCACCACGCGACGCGACGCGTTGGATGGAGTGGTACCTATGGTACGATACCTACATACATAGGTATGCATGCAGGATACCCGGCATGGTGAGTCGGCTTGGGTAGGGCGAGAAAATGGATTCCAACGTTGGGTGAGAGCTTTCTCAAAGTCAGTTCTCAACGACAAATAATTTTGAAGTCTTCTTGGTGTGATGTATTCATGGTGGAATAGGTAGCCTGAAGGGCCCGAGCGAGAAGCCAATCTAAATCACAAACCAGGTAACTATCTACATGTCTCTACATATGTACCCATGAAGATTTGCATTAAAAAAAAACTAAACTGCGCTTCTGAATATTTATTATTTTCCTGTGTTGCGAATGCATCTTCTCTACTCTAACTGTCCGTCCGTCGGTGGAGAAGTTCACTTTGAGGCACAAGATTCAAAAACCTAAACTCCGTTTGGAAACTGGTTGGGCCTTATGTGGCCTTCACAAGGAACCGCGAGGAACTTTGCGACCGACGAATAGCCTGACCCAGCGGCAGCCAGGCAGTGCTTTGAGATGAAAAATAGGGAACAAACTATGACTTGTACCTGTCTCGGAGTGTGATGGGCGTGTTTTCCGCCGAATGGAAGTTTTGTGGACACGCAACTTTGTTTAGTATATACGTACGTATGGTCCGTGGCTAGGTACATAGCTAGGTACGTACCATGTATGTGTAAGTAAGTAAAGTAGATACGATGATAGATATGATTTATTTTTACATACATACATGTATACATACATACTATACATACTATACATACTATACATACATACATACATACATACATAA
>JALLBE010004099.1:0-10629 GCA_036939795.1 Thalassiosira mediterranea | reverse complement strand
CTCGCCCCCGTCGCCGCCGACATCAAACGACAGCCCCGACCCAGGGCTACAATCGTTGAACGTTGACTTATTAAATTACCCCAGGACTATAGACTAAATTGATATACGGTAAGATTGGGAAGGGGGCAGACATAGCTTTTGTCTTTCTTTTCCGCCACTTGGGCAGAGCAGCAGCACACGGGCCACATCATCGTCAGGGGACGAAGCATTCACGTTTTGAAGCGTGAGTAGTTGATCGGACTTGACCAAAAGGCTCCGTGAAACTAACCGGGGCTAGTTCCAGGTGCCGAACCGTCATGTTGAGAGGGATCGGCGGTCGTGGAAATACCGTGACGTGATGATGAGGCGGTGGTGCGGCAGCGACCATTAGCAGAAAGAGCAGATTCCATGTCAGCGACCCAGTATTGGCGGTGGCGGGCGGGGCCCGCGGCGAGAGCGCCGAAATCGATGTCCAATAGGTGCTGGTGGCGGGATAATAAGTCGTCAGGATCAGTCTCCATCAATGTTTCCACCGAAGAAAAGAGATCCAAATGTTCTTGTTGGGTGAGACCATCGGCCAGGCGATGGTGAATGTTGTTGTTGCGGAAGATCCATTGGCAGTGTGTAATGTTGACAAGTTTCTCAACCAGGGTGTGGGTCCAGCGGGTGGGTGAAAAGCGCCTGGAGCGGGAGGCTGGGAGGCAGGGGGCGACACAGGTAAGCCAGGAGGTGGAGAGGCGGCCCTCGAGAAGAGAGTGCCAACCAAGACGATCGCATTCCGTGGCGAGCTGGAGATAATCGGGAGAGGCAGGGACGAGGCATTCGACCATCGTCTTGGATCCTTGTGCCAAGAGGTATGTTTCAAGCATGTCGATGAGGACATAATCAACACCGGTAGACGCCATCCAGTCGATGAGGTGCCGAACCGAATCCTGGAGCATCGCAATCCTATCCGGGTGGGAACACAGAGTGATGTGCATTGTGTCCTCGACAGCAGCCCCGCAGTGTGGGCACCACGGCTCGTTGTTGTCGCTCCAGTAGGACATTTGGAGTTTGGTCCCACAGAACTCCGAGACATGTTTTGTGTGCCAGACACGATACATCTTGGGGAACCGTTGCATGGCAGCGCCGAAGCCGTCCCACCAGACGAGATCAAAATCCGCAGCCATGACAATACGTTCTTTGTCAAAGAAGGATCGAGCTAGGGAGCGGCCCCAGTGGCGTTCGATAAGCGCCTTGGACGAACCGGTAATCTTGGAGCCGTCAATTCGAATCACCACGTCCTCGAAGGGAAAAACATCGTCAATAACGTCACCAGTGGCGTGGGCGGAGTGGAGGGCAAGCTTTGCCAGCTTGTCGGCAACATCGTTCATCCGCTCCTGTCGGTTACAGTGCTTCAGACCTCGCTTCTCACGGGCGTGACCTTCCACCCAGTCGTAGACACACGACGATGTATTCTCCATCACAAGGCGCTTGAAATACCGGAGGGCATCGGCCTGCTTGTGTTTCTCGGGGAGAGCGCGGCGGGGGGCGTTGGCATGGTTTACCACACCCATGTTGTCACAGTAGCAAGCGGCGGGTCGGAGTGGCGCAACGCATCCCTCAGTTGCGGCCTTCAGGATCAGCTGAACAGCAATCCCGCCCAGAATTTCCCCCCGGTAATTGTCTGCCGACGGAGATCTGTCCGCGAAGAAACCCTTCAGGCGGCACTTGGTGATGCGACAGTAGATGAAATAACCCGCTGAACAAAGGTCCCGATCAAGCTCCTCCATGTATGATCCGTCGTGAACGGCGACGAGGGAACCCATAATCAAGCCACGGCGGATCCAGGACCCGTCACCGTCGCATTGAAAATGCTGCCACATAGACTGGTTGGGGTACGACTGAAGAACATCCAGGAATGCGCGAGAGGCGGCAGTGACCACAGGGCAGGGAGTAATCGAGTGCAGGGCAACCATATTGTCTCCACCATAGGTCACGCTCGCATAATGATCTCCGGGAGCGTCGCCGAAGCATGTGGTGTCCCATATGTACTTAGTTCCATGTCGGGTGGCCGGCCCAGGGGTGGGAATATACACGTCGTACATCGGTCGGTCAACGTTAGGCCGTACCAAGTACAGAGCAGTTTTGGATGCGCAGCAGGTCCAACCCGATTCAAAGTGTGGAGAACGCAAGAACGGGCCAAGGCCAAGGCTGAGGGTCAGGCTTGGAGAGGTTATCGAGTGGATGTAGGTGTTCCAAGTTCGAAAATCACTCGCAGTGGGCTGCTCCGTCGGGAACTTGTGGCGGTCGGACTGGCCTGGCTCCTCCGTCAGAATGAAGGGATCGACCGACTTCCCATCGGCGAAAAGGATATCCGACAGGTGGATGACACATTTGAATCGTCTCACGACATTAAGCGCCTCCAAGGTGACCTTGTCCAAGTGAAGAGCCAAAAAGCATGACATGAGAGAACGATCATCGGCTCGGGTAGGTTGGATATGGTACTTCTCATCAAGTTCAAATTCGACGCCAAGGTGAGAGGTCAGCTCCCATAAGTTCCGAAACCACGTGCCCTTAGTGGCAAGATGACCATGGGTGGCGTAGGGCAGCGCAAAGACATTGCCATACAGGCCAACCTCAACGAGAAATGCTTCATAGGCAAACGTCGACATGTCGCTCGGAGCACCCTCGAAACCCCAGTGACGTTGGAGGAAGAAAACCTTCGCAGCGTAAGCCAAGACGACGTAATTGGGCAGTCCCAAACCACCGAACATTTCTGGGAGCATCCGCCACGGCGTCGTGATGTTCCTGTTCACGCCAAGGAACGGAAGGAGCTTGAAGTAGAGTTTCTGCATCATCGTCTCTAATTTTGGAGGACTCAGAGTCACCGACACCAGACCCCAGCACATAGCCGGGTGTAGCTGCAGGTAGAAGCTTAGCCAGGCATCGCGCGACGAAAGAGGCCTGGCGGTGACGCGATCAATCCACTCCAAACCCTTCTCTGTCATCTGAGCAATGTGTATCGAGCCGTCACTCAGAGGTGCAAAGAAAACTCCAAGCTGTTTAGTGGCGTGGTCAACCTCGTTCGTGGCGATGGGCACGGTAGAGCCGTCCGGCTGAGGGATCACCAAATGAGCTGGGTGAGTCGTGACGTTACCCTTCTTATCCTTCCGCGTTACCTCAGCCGGGGCGGAGGGCAGATCCTTAAGGCGTTTCAAGCGAGCTCGTCCGCGAACAAATTTATGGAGGAGGAAATAGACTGAACTCTTCTCCTGTTTGCAAATCCCGCCAGTAGCCTGCGCGAGCAAACCCCAATCTGTCGTAGCCTGCTGAACCTGGGAAATCATCTCCTCGTCATCAGTGAAGGGTGAATCCGCCCAGTGGAGCAAATCTGTGTCGTCAACCCACATGACCGCCGCCAAAATGAATACGCGAGACATGAGCGACGACGTCAGTTTGGCGCCATGTCCCATCCGTTTGTAGGCGTTCACGATGAGCGAGCTCAGGGCGGCGAATGACGGAGGAGCAGCACCGCTGCCCTGGTGACTGCCCGAATTTGGATCTGTTGGACTCCCTCCATATGCCTCCGATGATTCGCCGAAACCTGTGCGGAGACAAAATTGCATTGTCTGAAACGCCACAAGCAGGGTACGGACCGCATGTTTGGGTATGCCCCAGCTCTGGAGGGCGATGCTCATGGGACCGTGTGCCGTCCTGTCATAACAGTCGCCGAAGTCAGATTCCCCGACAGCCGCAGGATGATGTAAGACAAGAGATCCGTCACAAAAGAACCGCTTGCACATCACAGCATCGTCGCAGTGGCTGCCCTTCTTGGCGAAATTCTCCTGCGGGATGAGACCCTTCTCCCCGGCCTGGGCCATCATACGGCGCGCGAAAACTAGCTTCTGCCACCAGTTGAAATCGGCTTCAAAAAGGCAGATGGCTCGAAGTCTGTTGACAAAATTATTGCCACAAATCTTCTCGAGTAAGACAGTCACGCCGCGGCCCCACCTGGCCAGTGGAACGCCCTTACGTGCACAGGCCGAGAGCTTCGACGCGTGTAACAGCGAAAGGTTGTCATCGAAGGCAGCAGCTTTATAATGGCCAAAATGCAATCCACTGTAGGAGGAGGAGATGCGTTCATTTACCCGACGCCAGTAGTACTGGAAATCTTCCACGGTCACGTAGGTGGCGATTTGCTCGCGGTCGAGCTGGGCAAAGGTGCGGGCAGCCTCCTCGAGAAGGAGTCTGGTAGCGAGATCCGTATCCGGCGGGAAGACATAAGTGCCCTCGAGGATAGCGGCTGCAGCAGTAGTGTCGCCGAGGAACCCGATGTCGTCGAACAATCTCCCACGATGGCAAGGCGCCGTAAAGGCTAGGCGGAATCGCTCGGCAAGATTCTTGCTGACTTGCTCAAAGACGCCCTCCTGCGTAAAAAACTCCTCATACTCCTCGTCCTCCATTGGCACTTTCACCGAGAGAACATTGCCTCCACGAGCCTTCCTGGTGCTGTAATTCACTCGCTTCCACCGACGCCGGTTTGTCTCCCGATGGAGAATGCGGAGGATGACGGCTGCCTTATCCTCGTCTCCCCTGTCCTTCGCCCGTTTCAGTCGCGACTTGAGGTGGTCTCGACGTAGCTTAGGGGCTTTCAGAGAGGCGGTGGTTAGCTCGTTAGTGCAAGCAAGGACATGTGCGTCGAGGCCCTCCTGTGTCAGATCGCGCAAGGAACCCAGGCCGTGCTTCCTGCAGTCCCGGTTCAGGTTGCGAGGATCACGTATCTTCCCATCGAGGTACTTCTGGGCGCGGCGTAGGAGCCAACGGCGTCGGAGCAGCACACCAATCGTAGGACTCCAATCGATATGGCCGTTTCTGAACTTATGGCATCGCTTCTCGGCACATTTCATATAGTCCTCTAAGTCTTTGTCCCATTTGTTCATTAACAGCTGGAAACGCGATGTAGAGATATGGTCCTCTTGCTCCCTGATTGCCATGATCCTAGCATACATGTTGTGACGATCACACAGCTCACCCAGGACGGAGTTGTACGAGCGCTTCATTGTATCCGAATCGCAATTGAGTTTCCTGGCCGAGGCGCGGACAACACGTGGGAAACGGGAGCCCATAACAGAGTCGGCTGAGAAATCGACAATGAAACAACGATGATCGCCTACCCCATGATGGAAAGGAAGCGCAGTGGCATGGACAGTGCTGATACCAGAGGTGGCAAAGATGGCATCGATGGGCCGAGTCCCGGTGCCTCGCGAGTAGGTTCGTGGAAGATGGACGCCATTGGCCGCGAGACATTGTTCAGTCATCCTGATATCATCCTGGGCAAGGCGCTTCGAGAGGCGGCCTGTATAGACGTGCTCATTGAAGTCCCCAATCAAAATGATCTCCTCGCCAGCGGCTTTCCAGAGAGATAATTGAGAGGTCAATTGGTCAAAGAAGAGAGTCCGCGGTGATCTGAAATCCTTCCGAGCTTCGAAATACCGACGATGCTGGTCCCATACCGTGGCTCCAGCAGAGTCACGCCGAGGCTTATTAGGCTGGTAGGCCGTGACAACTCGAGTGGTCACACCTCCCCCTTCGACCAGCATCCAGGACCACCGGCCCAGGTTGGTATCATCCACCCCTGTATCGATGACATTGGCAGAGAAGCGTCCGAAAGCAGCCATGGCAGTGCCTCCCATCTGATCCCTGGCAATCCGTTCAGTCCGGTTGAAGCTGACCACATGAGACGACGGACCATCGTGCGGAAACAAGTTGTGGAACTTATTCTCTTCCTCGACAAATCTCCAATCAGTTTGAATCTCGACCCCAGCCAGCAGGTCGGCGTCATAATCTCTGACAAGTCGTTGGATTCGGTTGATCTTGCGTCGCCTGGCAGTGCCGGTGGCCGAGACCTGTAGACTGTTGAAGTTTTCAAAGATGAGTCGGACCGCGTCATCTGGTTTCGCCTTAGGGACATACCCATACGACTCTGCCCCCAAGATAGCTTCTGTCTCAGAGCGGACGGCCGAGCGGGCAGAATAGCTAGCCTTGAATAGCTCCAAAGCGCTGGCCTTCAGCTGAGAGGAGATACCTTTCCTCCGAGCTTTGGTCTGACGGGAGTTGACATGGGATATCAGGTCAGCCAGGCGCGGCCTCACACTGGTCTGAAATCGATGTCTACCGCGGCAGAATTTCTCATAACGACGTGCCCTGCCATTGGCAGTTACCGGCTGGACCGCGTGTCGTCGCGCCCGCTGTTGTCGACTCCTAGCCCTGTTACTGGTGGAGTCCTCCGCAGGTAATTGTTGATCAGTGATATTCGCAGAGGCGCCGTCGCCATCTTCACCGCCACGATCGTAGCACTGCGACTGAGCAGTGAATGAATGTTCCGCATCGACGTCGGTTAAGGAAGCTCGGGCCGGCGGGTCGGCAGGCGGCTCATGCTGTTGATCGGAGCGTCGAGACCATGGCGGTGGATCCTCGCGATGATCATGTTGGTTGTTGTTGGTAGAGTTGGTATCCTGGTCAGTCCGGCGGGGGTGTGGTGGATTGGCTCGACGAGAGCTGGTTTGGGACCAGGAGGGAGTATGGCGGCGTCTATGGCGGCGTGGAGGTTGTAGAAAGACATGGCGGTTGTTAAACAAATAAGGGATGGCAGGCTTCACACTTCCCCTGCTACTGCCAGTTGCAGGGTGCGACCGTAGGGAACTCATGCCATATGCCCCTCATCGGCGGGGGGCACGCCATTATCAGCTCCTTCAGGAGCAGTGTGTTGGTTGGGACCCGCGGCCGCAGCGGCGGGTGAGGCACCACTGGCGGTGCCAGTGGCATTGGGTGCGCCACTGGCAGTGCCAGCCGCATTCCCCGGTTTAACAGATGGGGCAAATCCAACCCCAGGCGCACGATCGCCGTCCGCCTCGTCCTCCATCATCTCCTCGTCAGCAACTCCAGACCCGGTGGCCGAGGTCTGCTCGCGGAGACGTTGCATCTCAGCCCTAAGAGCCTCAAACTTGGCACGCTCCTCGGCGAGCTGCTGAGTGAGCTCCAGATTTTTGATCGCCCTCTCCTTGTGGGTGGCAGCGAACCTGGCAGTGTCGGTGGAGCGGTTCGTCGAGTTGCCAGTCGACTGGGAGAAGTTCGTCCGGCGAGAGGCACCACTGTGGCTGGCGTTGCTCAAGTCGTCGCGCTCCTTGAGGGTGCTCGCAAGCTTAGCATTCAAGCCAGAGAGGTCCATGGCGGAGCCAGGGGCCACCTCATCATCGTCATCCAGCCCCTCAAGGCGTTCCATCTCATCCAGCCAGCCGTCGTCATCCTGGAACTCGGCATTGACTACCCACGTCTCGGGGTCGAAGGAGGAGTTCCCCGCCAACCGAGCATAATCCAAGTCAAAAGATTCCATGAGGGACTGGCAAGTGCCCAGGGTGTAGCCCGCCACATTGGACCAGTATCCCCACCACCAACTGGTAACAGCTCGTCGCATCTTGTCGATCACGGCGAGAGCAAGTGGCTCATCTGTGTGGACCCACACTCTGGCCGTCCCCGTCTTGAGGCCAGTCATGTTGGGCATAATACCGTGAATCACAGGCGTATCAGTACCGGGGACTTTCAAGTTCATGAATTCCTTGAGCAGGCAGGTGAACTTATATGGAGCCTTGGGGGTGATTTCCTTCCCGGTAGCGTCTTGGGTTGGCTCCATCCGCACCTCGACCTCCTTGTTAAGGTCGTAGACGTGGAGGAGATCAATCAAAGTGAGCTTGCCAGAATAGACGAAGTGCCACCGTTTGATGCGCTGCAATGTGTGGCGGTCGACACTGTTGCCCTGTATAAGCTTGGAGCGCCTTCCAAAGAACCTCCTGCAAAGCCCCGACTTCCAAAAGTAATCCCATACGGGGCCCAGCCGGGGCCAGTCGTCGGGAGATCCCTCAATAGTCAATATGTGACATCCCTTCTCCGTGAAGCCCTCCAGGTTGTTCAGGGAAAGCTTTTTATCCAAGTCATTGTAGTTCTTTCCTTTCCGTGACTGGGACCATCGCACCTGCAGTTCAGGCAATGGAGTATCCCACAGATCAGCCGAGACCTTCTTCCGACGGATCAGTTTCTTCTCTGCCAGCTTCAGACCGTACATGAGTTGGTGATGAGTGCCCACAGGGTCAAGGCCACGGGGAGCGCCAGGCAGAGAGAACTGAGTGTTTGACTCTGGGGACTGATGCTTCTTCCACTCGATGGAGATACCTGAGCCATGGAGGTCCCAGGGCATAGCTTCGACAGGTTCCTTGATGTTGATGTCGCCGCAGACCCGAATCGTGCCTCGCATCATGTTGGGGCCATTGTAGTCAGCATCGTCGTCAAACTTGTACCGACTAGCCTGACCCTCAGTCATATTGCCGCTGGAGCCACCAGGCTGGAGGCCGGGCGGGCTCGCTGGAATCCGCTTGTTCTTGACACCAACATATCGGAAGATCTCAGTGCAGGTGGTGGGAAAACCTTCAGACACTTTGTGAGACACGATGTCCGGGAAGGGGGTGCCTTCTCGCAACGGCTTCACTCGTAAGCCGGGAATGATAAACTGTAGAACCTCCAATATGCCAGCAAATCCCCCGCAGAGTTGTTCCTTGTTGGATGTATTTTCCTGGCGCTCTATGCCGATGGTGAGGAACCAGTCCCGGCCAGGGTCACCTTCCTTAACGGGCGGGCCTTGGAATGCGCGACACTCCTCCTCAGTGGCGACCTCGTTCGCGGGCACGGCATTCAGAGCGGGCTGGCTGTAGGTACTTGTCCGAAGAGCACCAGCAGGGGCAGGGGCTGGGGCCGGAGAGCGTGCGGCACGAGAGGCCGAGGAGTCCGGGGGGGCCGAGGAGCCAGGGGGGCGATCAGCAGGGGTCCGAGGGGACACGCGCGGGACAGGTTGCTTCCGAGCAGAGGCAGCAAAGAGGGCCGCAACCCGGCTGGCACCAGCGTGCGTTGGCTGAACGTATCCATCATCGTCGGGCGCAGGGACAGCTGTGGCAGGCGCAGGGGCAGGGTTAGCGCGGGAGGAGGGAGGATCGGGAGCGTTAGTCGCATCCTTAGTCTCAGCCGGGCTAGTCCCGGGACCGTCACCGTTGCCACCTCCAGAGGCAACCTCTTTAGCAAACTCCGCGTCGTAATCCATCTCTTCCTCGTCGTCGCACTCCATGTCATCATAGGCATCCTCCTGGTCCGCCTCCGGGGGTGGCCGAATCGAATCAATGCGGGCTCGGGTCTCGTCCGCCTCCTGTTCTGCCTGGCCACCAGGAGAAAAGTACTCCGCGTTCGCCTCACCCTCGGCATCGCTGTCGTGGGAAGCGCCGCCAGGAGGGAATGCCTCCGAGCCTGGGGCTGCTGGCGGCTTGGCTTGCGCCGGCATCGAGGCAGGAGCGTTCGCCGGGGCCGGGGGAGACTTGCCGGCCTCGCTCCGAGCCTTGGAGAAGGCGAAGGGGTTCTTGAACACAAACTTGGGTCGCTCCATCGGCGGGGCATCCGCCGTGCCGTGGCTGCCGTCAGCCGGCTCATCCTCATCCCTCGGCTTCTGCACAAGGCCAGGACATTCGTCATCTTCCCCATCAAGCGAGGCGTGGAGCCGTGCGTTGGCCGCGGCTTGGGGGATTAGAGGGGGCTGGTCGGCAGGGACCTGCGCGCCAGGAGCAGCTGCTGAGCCTCCATGGGGAGCGTCGGACGGGAGAGCCGCAGGCACAGAGGCCGCGGGAGCTGGGGCAGAGGCTGGGCCGGCCGCGGAGGCAGAGACAGGCTGGTGGTCGGTGAGACCGGCGGCGGGCGCGGGAGCAGGTGCAGGCTGGGCGGCAAGGCCGGCACCGGGCACAGGAGCAGGTGCAGGCGAGGCAGCGATGCCACCAGGCGGCGCCGAGGCGAGACCTGTGGCAGGCGCGGCAGCAGTCATGGCCGGGTCTCACCCGTCGACGGAGGAGTAGAGCCGGCAGGCTCGTCGGGAGAAGGGCCGGACAGGTCAACGAAGCCGCCGCGTGGGGACTTGGCGGGCGACTGAACTTGGCTCCTTTTCTTTCCCCCGGCCTTGCGCTCCGGCGAGGCCATGAGAGGGAAAGAGGTCCGGTCCGCGATGTCGAAGGGGGCCGACCCACCGTCGTTCGCCTTCGTCTTCTTGCGGCCCTTCTTGCCCTGGCCCCCCTGCACCTGCCATTGGGGCTCAGACGATTTCGCAGCGGCGGCGGCGTCGATCGCAGCGACCTGGGCCTCAACGTCCTCGGGCGGAACACCGAGCGCAGCAGCCTGCTTCCGCGCGGCCTCCATCCGCTCCCGCTGGTCAGCCAGCTTCCGAGCCATCTCGGCGAGCTTCTCCTCGTCGCGGGCGAGCTTCTCCTCCTCCCGTTGTTGCTTTTTCTGGGCCGTCTCGAGCTGCTTCCGATGGCGTTCGGCCTCGCGTTCCTCCTTCTCACGGCGCTTCCTCGCGGCGAGGTCAGCCTTAGACTCCTTCGGGGGCCGAGGCACACCAGACCGAGTGGGACGGTCGTGCAGGCGAGGAGAGGTCTTGCCGCGGCCACCACGTCCTCCTCGACCGCCACGGCCACCGCGAGAGGAGCGTCGAGACTTCGACGATGTCGACGACGCCGTCGAGTTGTTCGAGCTCTGTCCCTGGCCGGAGGAGCCGCCGGGCGGAGAGCCGAAGACGAAGGGCTC
Source organism: Thalassiosira mediterranea (assembly GCA_036939795.1). Taxonomy (NCBI): domain Eukaryota; phylum Bacillariophyta; class Thalassiosirophyceae; order Thalassiosirales; family Thalassiosiraceae; genus Thalassiosira; species Thalassiosira mediterranea. Next base: position 3 of record JALLBE010004099.1, on the reverse strand, counting down.
GGC
>JALLBE010004040.1:0-10469 GCA_036939795.1 Thalassiosira mediterranea | reverse complement strand
GGCAATTCGATTGATCTGTCATACCTCCCGTTCTCCTGTCCGGGATGGGCAACGCATTATGAATAGTATGCATGTAGGGTGCAGGCGATGTCGCAAATATGATGTACCTGCACTGGAGGCACAGTGATGTACATACCTACCTAGAGGACCAGTCCATGGGTCCATGCCTTCCAATCTGCAGATCTCAAAGACGAGTGCCGACGCCCTTCACTTTGATTCGCGACACATATTGTGCCTACGATCTCATGACAATATTGTTGCAGTTGACTCGGCTTGGGACACGTCAGGAGGTTGGCGCCACTAACTCATCAACGATAATGGATATGCTACATAAAACAAAGATCGTCACTCCTGAATGTGCTAGAAACCACCCAATTTTCATGAGTTACTTTCTTACTGATCCATGCGGGGCATGAGCTCTACCTTATGGCATGCATAGTTGCTGGTGTGCAGCTTCACTTTCTGTTGGGCACATCTTAGTCCGGTAGACAGGGCATATGTAAACACATGTAAATACCATATGCATCAAAGGCAGTCTAGCCATGCCATTTCGCAAAAAGGATCGAGCTAACACACCAGAGGTTTCATACTGCCATCATTGAAACCAACACTGCTCCAATGACTCAATAGAAGATGAAGACGCCTACCATACAACATACATACCTTTCACGCACAGAAACGAGAGAGTGATGTTTTGGACATGCTATTTTCTATTTCAATCATCTATCTTACAGATGGGAGACATCACATACATAGTTGTGATCAAACATGCAATTCCTGTTGTTGGGTTCTCTCGCGCGTCCAACGTCATGAATAATAACCCCAGATTCCCCTGTATCATCGACGGCGATTAAAAACTCGGTGTCTCGTCAAGGATGGAATGCTCCGTCTGTTCTAGTTTGCGCATGGAAATGATGCCCCACTGCAGACATGAGGGGGCGAGGTCCCGCCACTTGGTGAGGCCATCCACCATCCGGTCCTTGCTCTCCTCGCGGATATTTATCTCATTCTTGTCCCACAGTTCCTGCAGCGCGTCGAGCACAGTGCCATAATGTGTGGACACGTTCTCGGAGTGGTCCTCGAACTCCAGCTCTCCGAAGCCCAACTTCTTGGCCGTCTCAAAGTATCCATCGACGGTCTGGAATGATTGCAGACCGATACGCTCATAGAGGACGCTGGCCTCCGCGGGAGCCTCAGGATGGCCGACAATGTCGGTGAAGATGAGCCTTCCGCCAGGGCGCAGGACGCGCCAAGCCTCACGGAGGACCGCCTCGTGATTTCCAGGGCCCACGTGCAGGAAGGCCTCACTGGAGATGCACAGGTCCATGCCGTCGGCGGGGACAGAGGTGTTCATGTAGCTCTCACGATAAAACGTGAGGGACGGTGTGTCCTTGGACAGACGAGCGGCCGCATCGACCATCTCGCCGCTGATATCCACACCCACAGCCGACCAGATCATGTTGTTCCTCTCCATATTCCGCAGGAGTCCGCCGTAGCCACACCCCATGTCCATGCACCTGACCTTGGCCCCACCGTAGTGGGACTTGACCTTCTTCATGAAGCAGTCCTCCTGCAGCTCCTGTGCCTTGCGGATTCGGGTGAGGAGGCTTGCGCCGGCAAGCTCGGGGTCCGCGGCGACAAGGTCGTGTCGACCCACGTGCGTGTTGTTCTCACCCCAGACGGTCCTGTAGAAGGTCTGTGAGTCCTTGTTGTCATAGTAGTCGCGGGCCGATCCCACAGAGCTGTTCTCGGGGGAGACACCCTTGAGCCAGAGGTACACACCCATGCCAACCTCAGCAATGTGGTCAATCTCGGGTGTCTCTTGCATCTCAGGCTCCACGATCTCGGCATCGATGTGTAGGCTCGCCATCCAGCGCGAGACGTCCTGCGATGTGGGCCACTCGCTTTTGTAGGATGTCCTGGTTTCAATCTTTTTGTTCTCCCAGTCAACGTGTTCATCGGTCAGGTCGAAGGTTCCGCAGAGGTCAGAATTCTTGCGGTAGTATCCCATGACGCCGTGAGCGAACATCCTGCATAACATGTTCGAAGCGAGCGAAAAGAAGACTGTGAGATTTCGTTTTCGTCTGTATCTGATGTGAATGTGTACACTGTGCAAAGAAGTGCACAAGAAAGATAGCACAATGGCAGAGCCAGCGCAACATATTCCACCAAGTGTACTACTCACCTCCCGTTCCAGTAGGTGACGACGATCCGTCCCTCGATCCCGGCTACAACCCTCATCTTCTCGATGACAGTGTCCCTGATCTCCTCGGGCATGATCATGATGGTATTATTGGGACAGACCATGAGGGGCGCCTTGTACTTCTTGTCGTAACCCTTCGCCTGCCACCACTCGTCCAACTTCATGGCATCGGCCACGTGGAACTCGAGGCCCGGATCGCGGTACGTGGCCCTGCAGTGGTTGACGAAGTCCTCGTTGATGTCCACCCCGATGCGCGGCGTGCCAGTCCCCTCGAGGAAGCCGATGACTTCGCCCGTACCGCACCCGACCTCCACTACGACATCGTAGGTGTGGCGCTGGCAGGCCTCGACGATGCGGCGGCGCGTGTCGTTGTAGAGGTCGTAGAAGACGGATTCCTTGTTGCGGACGGAGTTCTTCCAGGAGTCAACGGAGAGGTCCTTCCACAGCTGCGTCTCGTCGTGGAGGCTGCCGGCGCTCAGGGACGTGTTAGGAGGCATGGTTGATTGATTGTAGCGGTAGATGAAGATAGACGAATGATAGGCTGCGAACGAGAGGCAGGCGGGTGGATGGTCAGGTTAATAGGTTAAGTCTTGGGTGCATCGGAAATAATGTTCATGATGGGAACGGCGGCTGATGGGCCGGGATGGCGGATGATGCGAGTCAACACCACCGACGGACGGCCGGCGCCACTTTATTCGGTCGCGAAAGAACAGTCACGCAGTTCGATCAGTTCGATGATGGGGTCTAAACATAGGACTGCCGCGAAAGGTCGAGGCAGGCTTCCCCCTCCGATGTCTACCCACCAACCCGAACCACTGCCATGCCACAGGCGTTCGATCGACCTGGCCGACCATTGAACATCACCTGCCCCGGCCGAACGCCGCAAAGCCGACACTCATATACGCCTTCGTGACTGCCGCCTTCGCCACTTACATTGGCAGACCTCGAGAGGGGACCGACCGTCGAAGTAGTATGATGGCAATGGCTTGCGTTTACGAGAAGGCAAGGCAATGACTTCTTGGTTTTTGCGATGGACGGAGGCCGATGATCAAAATTGTGAGCCTTTTGAAGAGCTGTGTGATCTTTGAGAGGACCACGTTTGTGAAGGGTTCGTTTTTCGATGGGTACGTAAATCGAGTAACAAATGATTATATAATGATAGTCATATTTTGAATCTGAATATGAAGATTATTTATGATTATATAAATAAAATTACTCATTTTACATTAAATAATTGTAATTACATATCCCTGTATCTAAATCCGGCAACGTCTGTACTGCGTCGGTGGCACCTGGACAAAAGGACACAAGAGTAAAGATCTTTGGCGAGCTCAAATTCCCCATTCCCATCCGAATCATCTTTTGGAGAGAAGGATTCCATGTTCCACAGAGAAGGAATCTGAAGGAATCCCAAGGAATCGGTATCTTTTCTAGGGACGAAGTGGAAGTTCCGGACGCGTCAGATGGCAGGTGTCAAGGACGATGTCAATCACAGTGAAATTGCAAACTTGTGCAAGTCTGAGCTTCGTGAAATCAACCAAGGATCAACTCTCTCCGAAGACCACAAGACATATTTACATGATGATACACTTGACAGATAAAAATGATTTTTGACAGTACATACACCATTTAGAAGCTTGCAACGATTAAACTGGGTGAACTTTCAAAATTCCAGATGGAAATTCAAGATGTTTCCAGCCAGGCTCGAATGACGTTTTATTTGGGGAATTGGGGATTGGGGATTGGGGACTGAATTTGTATCCGCAAGTTGTCTCCAGAGTATCCGGACGGATAGAAAGCCCAAGCGCACAAGCCCCAAGTCTCCTGAACTTGCTACTTTGGTACTACATATGATATGTTACATACCAATTAGTATACTCACTATGTACAATGCGGACCAAATCATCAACATTCTCGCGAGTCATGCCATCAGGGGCTTGATGAGCCAGTCAAGTACCATATAGTGTTGTTGATGTTCAGTACTTAAAATTAGCAACATCAACATCAACAGTGATGGTAATGTTGGCAACAAGCAACAGGTATTGGCAGGGGCAGGAGCAGGGGCAGGGGCAGGGGCAGCGGCAGCGGTAGCAGCAGCGGCAGGGGCAGTGGCAGCGGCAGTGGCAGCGGCAGTGTTGGCAGAGGCAGTGTTGGCAGTGGTAATGGCAGCGGCAGTGGCAGCGGCAGCGGCTGGCAGTGGCCAATGTCAATGTGTGGGTGTGGGCAGTTGTAATGGCCCATGCGGCAGCGGCAACGAGAGCAGCCATGGGGTGCGGCTGTCGCTCGATGGCTCCGGTGCTGTGAATGCAGCAATCTCTGGCTCTGGCCATCAAAATCAAAATGGCTGTCAACCAATGCACTCTTTGGGGGGCGACTAATTTCATAACCCTAAATAATGATTAATTATAGCCGCTCCATGCCACAGCCTGTTAGTTCAGACTATGTGGTGGTGCTTCGGATCCTTTGCAGTGGAGGAGGCGGCCTCGAAGGCTTTTGTTGTTTTCGTCGACCCGTTGACAGCGTCAATCCAAGCGGCCAGCTAGTAAAACCATGGTAAATCAAAGCCGAGCGCCGTCAAGCGACCACACCGAGCTTTGGTCCCCATCGGACCAGTTGGGGACCAAATATCTGGTGCATCAGATCCTTGATAACAACTCGATGGCAACCGCGGCGGAGCCGGCAAGATCAAGCATATTTTTCCAAAGCAATGGCCGCCATGGTCATCCAATTACTCCTGACCTGGCGGTTTAGGAGCAAAAATGGGATGAAAACAGTGTGAAATGGTACTAAACGAGGCTCTCTAACAAGCATTTTACGCGACAATCAACCAAAATCCCTTGCCTCGGAGAGAAATATTTAACATAAAGTAGGCAAAAATTACCCTTCCAAAACAAAGTATTTCAATTGTATGAACCATCTACATACTCTATGTAGGCCGAGGTACCGCGTAGGGCGTAGATATGTCTAAAATTACTCCACACAGGACGAAAAGTCATCATGTATGATCAAGTATGGTATGCGTTGGAAATATTGGGTAGTTCACTGATCAGTTATCTAGAAGAAGCAAGCAAAATAATTTGAGAACACATCCATTACATATTAGAAACAAATATGTAGGGATCAAAAGGTCACTAAATGACATGCCAGTGGGGTACCATATGAGCCGTTTGGTCCAAAGGTGTTATGATTGATGCAAAAAGTAGGGGTGTTCCATCTAACGGATCACAAAAAAGATGGGGTAGAAACAGAAACAAGTCCCTCGTGAAAAGGGGCAAAATAAAAGTGTAGCTGTTCTGTCAAAAAAATCAAGCCCTGACATTGAGTGAAACTATTACATTACATGACTCCTGATCTTTCTGTGGAGTCTTCAATTCAGATTTCACAATTCTTTTCTGTTAAATGTCGGTTGGTCTTTGGTGTACAATGGAATCATTGCCAAATGTGCAGGGTTGAAAATGCAATAAAATAATCCTCAGGGCAAGTGAAGGCAACTTAAAACAGTACCAGCATCCATTAACAGCAATCCATGCACTAACTTGGAGATAAATCTTTTGTTTATTGTCTAAGACCATTTTATTGATTAACACTGATAACACACACCTCTCTAGTGAACACCAATCAGTAGAGTAGTGAATACGCACCAATATTATCTCTTCCCTTTTCATAACGTAGTAACAGCTAGATGTTGCCGTTTCCCTGTGCAGAAGCTCATCCATAACTACCATTCAAGCGCCTCAGCCTTGGCCTTTAGCCTAAGTGTAACCATCAGATCAAACAATGTAGGGGCGCGCAGCTGTATTCGCCTTCTTTCGATCGAGCCCATGACACAGTCAACCCCCCTTTCCCCCTTCAACTCAACAAATCTCCAGTCCTCAACATTTCAAGCACACACACCGTCCTTGCTCCGATTTGGGAAACACACATTGTCCTGTCTTGCTCCGATTTGGAGAACATTTGATATTGTCCTGTGTTGCTCTGATTTGCAGCACGGGCACACCACAGTGTCCTAGATATATTTCGCATGGTTTCCTGCCTTGCTCTGATTTGAAGCAGACGCACTCAATGGCAGCGCAGAAGACAGAGGAATGGCAGAGGAGCGGACGGGGCACTCTTCCATCCGGTGGACGGATGTTCTTCGATCGCGCCAGAAACCCTTCCAGACCTTCCAGATCGATCACCAGAATCCCAATGCCACAATCACCCCCCGCTGCTCCCTAACCATCAATTCGTATCGTGACTGCGACGGTTATGGGACCGTCACGAATCCTATATCCAGCTCCCATGCATTCCCAACGAAATATGTCAAACTAGCGCGATCAAAAATCCATGCAAATTGCCTGGCCGGGAAATGCCATCAACGAAAGGAACGGCGTTGATGTCTAAGCCCTCCCTCCCAACGACGTTGGTTGGATTTCATCGCCCCCCGTCACCCGTCGCAGCGGTAAGACGATCTTGCCTATCGCTGCTCGTGCGAGGGGTGGCACATCGGACGGAGATATTTCTCATCGCTTCCCGCCGCGGGTTGAGGTGATCTTACCTGCCTGCGGGCAGGGGCGGAGCAACACGTCGAGCGGACGGCCCGACCGGTCGTGATGGCATTGGCGGTGACGACCTGTGGCGACGCAGGAGGCGGGGCAAAATTGCCCGTCGCACACGGAAACGCGTGCAGCGCGGCGGGCATGAGGGTGACGATGGCGGGGCGGGGCGTTGTGTGAGGCGAGCGAGCGAGATGGGGCGGGCGGAGAGCGGAGGGCCAGCGCGCGGCCAGCGGATCGATCGATCGATCGATGGAGAGATGAAAAGTTGAGAGCGCACGAGTGGCGAGTGGCGAGCGGCGAAGTGACGAGCAATTCCGGGTCATGCCATGCCCTGGGGATAATATTAGTAATTATTTTTAACGTATTTGAAAAGGGTTTTATTATGTTAGGTAAATACCACGGTATTTTGAACCCTCGTCCTTTATGTATGTAATTATCTAGAGAAAAAAGATTTCGCTGATAACACGCTGACAAAATTCTCTACCTGAGGTGATTATGAACTGTGAATCAAATTAGCATTATGAATTCTAGAATTCACCCTTTTGTCTGGCTCATTTTTTGAAGCACAAGCAAGGGTGAAAGATGAGAGATGAAAGAGGGAGGCAGGAGTGAGCGCGGAGCGCGGAGCGCATCATTCATCATTCCAGCCATCCAGCGAGGAAGCGATAGGCGATAGGGGCCATCGAGGTAGGTTCGTCGGTCGACCGCATCATTGACGTCGAGCACCTTGCGTCGAGCACGTCGGTCACGTCGAACGTGGTCAGAATCCAGAGCATCGATAGAGGGCGCTGGATGTCTGGGAGGGATCTGTGAGGGCCGCCAGCAGCCAGTCTCCGCATCAGCGTCCTTCGTTGGCATTGGTGCAGCTTGTTGGTTCGAATGAAAGCAGAGGTGTCTGCGGGAGCATGCGTCGATATCCGCTGTTCGGCGTGCGTCCAGGATGCTGGACGCGTCGTCCTGGCTTTCGTACTGAGTCGATCAGCAAGTCTGCTACATGCTGATCGGCCGGCCGTTACTGATTTATCTATGCTCTGCTGTTCATCCTGTCGTCTAAAACCTTCCTTTTGATCCCCCGATGTCAGAATCCAGTCGGTAGTCATGCCCAAAAAGAAGCCCGTACCGAAAAACAAGCAGTCCTCGTACTACCTGCCGCTAGTCGGCGTGGTTGGGTTGCTCATCACTTTTGTTGTCACCAGTTCTTCCCCTGGAAAAGACAGAGGCACGTGTTCTGCGACCATCACCGAAGATGGAGTGCAGCTGTCAGACTCTTGCATCGGGATATCACGCCTTCGTCCCGAGGACCTGCCCGAACCAACCATCTTCAGCGATTTCACGCGCAACGAAAGCGTGCCGATCGAATGGGAAGGCAAGGAGCTCCAACAGACGGTGTCCTACGGATCGATTTCCCAAGTCAATAACGTCAAGAAAGAAACGAAGGTCAACGTCGAATTTTCGATGCTTCCTTCGATCGTCGATCGCGAGAGTGTCGACGAAATACTCTCTCTTCTTCGTTCGTACTCAATGTACGATGAAGATCCCGACACTGGTAAGGCCCGTGCGACTAATAATGCATCTGCTGGAGCCTTATCACTTCTGATGATCGAATTATCCTCTCCTATGCAGTTGATGGCATGCCTACCTACGAGATGTTTGTCGAAAGCGTAGACCTGGATGACCCAGACAGGGAAAGCTTGAAAGTGCGCCATAATGATCCAGGCCGGGTCGCCCTGCGGGAGAAGCTTCGAAGGATCATGGACCCGATATTGACCCAGAAAATCACGCCGATGGTCCGACGGGATTATCCCGAGGCGTGCGCCCGGGGCGGGGGGAGGGATTGCACCCCCTGCTACAGCCTCATTCGGCGATACAGACATGGCGAGCGTCAATCTCATGCGACCCACCACGACGGTCACGCGATCGCGACTGTGGTCGTGTCGCTCTCGGATTATGGTAAAGAATACAATGGAGGTCTGTACGTGTCCAGCGCCCACGGCCCACGAGAATATCTGGCCCTGAACAAGGGTGACGCCGCGCTGCATCGATCGACGTTATTCCACGGTGTGAAGGTACTTGAGTTGGAGGATGAGCCGGAGAAGACGGAACGCTGGTCCTGGATCATGTGGTATCGAGACAGCGAGAAGTGCGAGGACCATGCGCACGAGTGGTACGCAGCCTGCGCCGCTGAGGGGGATCCCATATGCCAGGAGCTTCACAGTGACAAGGTGGGATCGGTTCCTGGTATTTCCAGGGAGGAAACTGTGCAGCAAATGATGAATCTGAACCACAATGCTGCGCATGGAGGGGCCTCAACTTCGGCGGTAAAGCTTGCCCGTGCGTACCTGGGGCGCTTGCCATCACCCCTCAGCTACAACGAGAAGACTGCTCGGAAGTTCTTCACGTTGGCGGCCGAATCCAATAATCCGGAAGGTCACTACGGGCTGGCGGAACTGGAGCTCATGGGATGCGGGAATAATTGCAGCGACGAGGATTTGCAGAAGGCGGTCTGGCACCTGGAAGAGGCCGCGAAGCACATGCATCCGTTCAGCATGTTCAACCTCGGAGTGGCGCACATGTTCGGGCTGGGAACAAAGGTGGATTTTCACCTCGCCATAGCCTGGTATGTTGCCTCCGGCCTGCCTGAGGGTTACTTCGTGGCATCGAGGGTGGCCAGTGGGATGGGAGACAACAAGAGGTCCCAGGAGTATGCCACATTGTCCGAGAGGTTGGGGATGAATCATCCGTGGCGAAAGGAAGCGCGGGAGCGTACGGGCTCTGGTGGGGCAGGGGGCGTGTCCATCAACCTGCCCTGGCCGAAGGCGAGGGATGGTAGGGACATCCCCAAAATATGAGAGCATAACAATTCATAGTTGTTCAGGCGGAGGGGATGGCTTCTACAACTTAAATATAATGGAAGGTGGCTCCACAAGCTTGCTACAACGATTGAACTAACCACCTCTCATCAACTTTCCCATGCATTCCTAAACTACTGCATAGATAGAACGGCTTTTGTGATTGACAGACCAGTATTAACGTGTGGTATGTTGTACCTAGCGTGTGTGAGCCAACAAATAAACTATTCAGCTAGCCAACATCCCGCATTTTTACACCACCACGACATATCACTTAATTATGAATTATGTGCGAACAGTTCATTGCACGCTGGTGAGTGCTCTCTGATCCTACCATAAGCAGAACTAGCACATGTACCATCTAGACACAACTTAGTGGCACAGATCTCATCCGTTGTACCACACTGTGTGCCCTCAGGTTGCTCTGTGCAGAAATCGCGGGTGGTACTCCAAGGCCACCCATCAGAACTCTATGTGTGCATGCCCTTGTGGAGGACCCAGAAGTACAACACACAGTAGGCAAAGAGCTGTTGAAGTACCCATGGGAACAATCCCCCAGGGTACGATCATTATCCACTGAGCAGCTTTCACCTGCAGCCAGCTTGAAGGTTGCACAATGTCCAAGCACATAGACATCGCTGGCACAGACACAGATACAGATCGCATCCATTGTCCCGCACTGTGTGCCCTCAGGTCAGAAATCATGGGTAGTACTCCAAGGCCAGCAATCAGAATTCTATGTGTGCATACCCATGTTGAAGACCCAGAAGCACAAAACATGGTAGGCAAAGAGGTGTTCAAGTACCCTTGGGAAAAACAGCAATCAGCTGAAGCATTGCTATCCCAGGCCCTCCATTGTTGCCATGGGTATGTGTGGCA
>JALLBE010003986.1:0-12745 GCA_036939795.1 Thalassiosira mediterranea | reverse complement strand
CCATCCAGTGGGTGATCCGGCCACAAGTGCCATCGCTGACTACCTTTATCTTTAGTTTATCACGACCCACTACGAAGACACCGACGCCAGGGCTCGGTGTGGAACAAGGACGGGCGATACGACCACGCCTCGCTTCGAAGCAACGCGCTGACCTGATCTCTCGCCCGCCAAGCACGATCGAGCGAGCAACGACGGTAAAATCCACCCCCGCTTCGTTGACCGACAAGACCACCAAGGGGGATGCCCCGCGATCACCAAGTGACCATGGCTAGACATGGGAAGAAGCGTACCACGCAGACCTCCAAGAATGCGGCCATGTCCGACGCCGAGGCATTGGGCGAGGAGGTGTCTGCATCTTCTGACACCGGCAATGTAGCGTCTAATGAGGGTGAAGTCCTCAATGAAGATGACTACGACTATGACGGCCATGACGACCGCAAGCTTGACGTGCCCATCGATGGCGACAATGACTTAGAAGAAGAAGACGATGGCTACGACGACGACGCCAACTCCAAAGACAACTCTGCTGCCGGGCCAGGGGTGACGGCGGTGACGGGGGGGACAGCGCCCTCTCGGCCGAAGGAGCCAACGACGACCCCTCTGGTGGTGACGGTGCCAATCCGCCCCCTGGCGGTGGGGGCAGAGGAGGTGGTGGCGGCGGTGGAGGCGGCGGCCGCAGAGGCCGGGCCCCAAGGAAGCCCATCATGCCCAAGATGCCCCTCTACACCGACTACAAGAACCGCATTGCCGATATGTTTACCCGACTTGGCTTCAACACCCCTGCCATCCTGAACATCATTTTAGGATGTGCATCTAAGAGATACTTAATCCCTATGTGTCTATACCACTTGTACCTGTCGAATAGCTAGAGGATGTCAGTCTCTATCTCGCCGTATGAGATGAGCCTACCTGACAACTCGTAGTTACGTACAGTATGTACTACTATTGACTTTTCACTTTTCATGAGGCGCAGTGTTAACGGACTGCCATGATAAAGGGGTAATGTGTTTTTACGGAATATTTATTGTTTTGTTATATCGCAGATAACAAAAACAACACCTGTCTCTGGTCACGGTAATCATATCTTCGTTCAACGTACGTGTTTTACGGAACGATTTGTATGTACCTGCCTTTGTGAGTGTTCGCTCGAAAATAGGCGACTAATAAACGGTCATCTTTTTCGTTTATTTTTGGAGATAAGCAGATGTGTCGACGCTTTTGTTAGCGGAGTTCGACAATGAAATCTGATCTCATAAACATTGAAACAGATTCTCCCCTATGTTTTGCAATAGGTTTCTGGAGAAAGTACTCGATATGAGAAGCTGAAAAACCTAGCTGCACGCAGGATTTACAATCATTTTTGCATTTATCGAATTGATATTAGAAATCGAATTCTTATGGGTTCCATATTATTCATGGGACATTATAGAGACGCCCCCAAGTCGTAAGATAGCCGAACAGATACTAAGTAACTTGTGACTTAGAATTTTGTGACTGTCCTGCTTCATCACACATACGGCATAGCGCGAAGCTATTAGCGTGTGCGAAGACTGTGGAATGGATTCTGCGAAGGAATTCAGTACACTCATCTGTCTAAATTTTCGCTTTCGTTCGTGCGTCGTGAACGCTACTACTTGAAGAGGCTGATCGTTAGCGACGTACGATAGAATCGATACGTACTCTTACTATGCGTCGAAGCACGATGTCGACACAATTCATATCGTGCTTATGTACGACTTATTAGTCAATTGACTAGCAGCTCAGGGATACTTTCGTAAGTAGAATACGTAAAGTGCGCGCTACGTACGCTATTCCACGAAAAGGATATAGGGTACTTGAGTAATCGTAGGATTCGGAATCCAGGATTTGCTCCATTGCATCAAAGCACGTCGGAGTGGCTCGAGGACCAGCTCGCGAAGCGACGATGAGCGTGCGCTTGCTCGCTCTCTTCGGTTGCACGAAGCAACACGACGAGCGGCAACCCTCCTGCGAACGCAGGGTGCTGTCAAGTAATGCGATAGCTAAATGGTCTCTCGCGGGACCTATTGTTGGTACTAATAACAATATAGCTTAGCAATAGTCCTACTGAGTTAATACTACAGTAGCCACAGGTCTAGCGGACGTCATGGCGTCGCTAGCTGCTCATCGTCGACCGGCGCGACGCGCGCGGCACGACGGCATCGAGTCCAGCAGCGATCATCGCTAGCGGCTCGGCTCAACGTCCTCCAGATGGAGCTAAGCTCCGGACGTTTTCGGGGAGGAGATTCCCTTGGAGAACTTAGGGGGATGATGCCCGAGAAGGCAGTCAAACCCTAGTTTGAATTCAAAGTGACCTAAGCCAGGACGGGGGACTGGCTAAGGCAGGGTGGCTCCTACTACTCTAGAAGGGAAAGCACAGGAGAGAGGAGACGTCCCTAAGTCATGGTTGTAAAAGAAAAATTATAGTTACAGCATGCTATCAACAGGTAAGGCTAGCCCATCTCGTATTAGCCACTAGCCACACCTGATCAACACACAGTGAGGGTTGGAAGGTGTGCATTTGTGAGTCAACAATAACAGGGCTGAGTGCGTGGTGAATACTCCTCAGCACTCGGGTCCTAACTTCGCAACGCGCCCCCATGATATCCTCGCTGATATCTAACCTTGATACACAGGGAGGGTTGGAAGGTGTGCATTTGTGAGTCAACAATAGCAGGGCCGAGTGCGTGGTAAATACTCCTCAGCACTCGGGTCCTAACTTCGTAACGCGCCCCCATGATATCCTCGCTTATATCTAACCTTGATGTATCACTCGTAAACTTAGAATGCTGGAGAGTGATGATTGAAGAAGCCGAGAGAAGATCCAAAGATATATGGGTCCTGACGGTGGAATAAGTACCGATAAAGTTAATATTGTATCTTTATTATGACGGCCAATCGATCATCGTATCGTACCTATCACTACTGTAGATACCGTAGGTAAAGTATGTAATACAATACCGTAGGCAAAGTAGATGACATGTGTCTACTATGTCTATGTCATGCGTGTGGCATTGAACTATCGACCTTCCTCTCGTAGGAGGGTATCTATCGTACGTATGTACGTAGAATCACAACTCGAAGACCAAAGGTCAAGGGTTGGATCCCCACGTGATATGCACGTGTACTTTGTATTTATGTGCCACGTGTAACCTCATGTTACACCATGTGATCAGCATGATGGGCAACTATCTAGATATGTCGATGTGACNACGTGTAACCTTATGTTACACCATGTGATCAGCATGATGGGCAACTATCTAGATATGTCGATGTGACAGCTAGACAGAGCAGATAGGGTGCTAAAATAGCATGACCATCATCTAAAAAGAGCTAAAGTAGCATGGGCATTAAGCCGCTTATGTCAGAAATAGAAGCAAAGCGAATCAAACAGAAACATACACGCATGACTCACATTTGATTGCTTCTGATGCTTGCATGACTCCCCATGATTGCCTTCGACCATTGATCATTGCACATCAAAGCTGCCGCGTCGCCGCTCAGATCGCACTTCCATTATCGCATCATTGCGTTGCCATCACTGCCATTGCTTTGGATTTGACGTCATTGCGCTGCCGTTGCCGCCATTGCTCATGAATGTCGTCCGCTTTGGATTCGACGTCATTGCCATTGTGCTGCCGTTGCCGCCATTGCTCAGGATCAGGAACGCTGTCCTCGATTACCGCCGCCGTCGCCGTCTCGTCTCCTTTGACTTTGATCCGCCGTCTCCACTGTTGATCGGCGCCGTCCATCCACACCATATCCACCCGCGCCGTCCATCTGCCCCTGCCACCGTTGTTGAATTGTCATCTTCAATTCACTACCGCGGCCACGGGCGCCTGCCGTCTTTGTCTTTGATTTGCCATCATTCGAGGGTAATCATCATCCATGAATTGCCATCAAGCCGTCTCCTTCAATTCACCATCACCACTGTCAATCGGCGCTGTCCATCCGTGCCGTCCACCCGTGGCCGTCGATCCGCCGATGCCACCGTCTAGAACTAGAATTGTTGCCTGACGTCTTTGATTCGCCATCATTCGGCAACCATCGTCATCCACGAATTGCCATCAAGTCATCCTTCAATCGCCGCATCTGTTCAAGAATCACTGTCCTTGATTCGCCTCCCTTCGCTGCGGCCGCCCACCGTTCCCAGCGCAGGAAAGATCTCCTCAACGCTAGGAGCGGTGGGGGGGAACATCCACCACCACAACTCTTCGATTCAACCGGCAACTGTTCACCGTGCCGTCCTCCTTTCACACAGCGAAAGTTTTAGATCAACTTCTCACTTGTGGCTGGGGGGATTCATTATCTCTTCCTTAGGCCCAAGGCGGGCTCGACAACCCAGCACGCGCACGGCTGGTGCTGGAGAACAGGGGCAATGATATTTACCCGTCTGAAAATCAAAGGTCGGGTTTGTGTCGGGTATCGGGTATCGTCATCATCCCTCGCGAGCACAACACCACCGCACAACACGCACGCGACGACGCGATAGCGGCCGCCGCGTCATCGTGCGGCTTCCCTCCGGCTCAAAAGCGTTCCATCCGTACCCGCTGCGCCGCTGCATCCGTCCCACGAGCGAGAGCATAATCCAACTGATCCAACGCCGCTGACGAAGTGAAGCCACACGTCCCATCAATAGCCCCGCACCATGAGAATACCCATCGCAGCGGCGGCCCTCGCCGCCTTCGCCTCGCCCCGCGCGTCGACGGCGTTCCTCCCGCCATCGCCGCCGCCGTCGTCGTCGTCGCGACGACCGACCGCCGAGCTCCGATCCTCGCTCGCCGACCAGCTGTCGTCGCTCAGCTACGACGGCGCCGTCTCATCCTTCGGCAGGTCCGCGGCCAAGGTCGCCGCGACGGTCGCCCCGGAGCCGTCGACGGTCAAGGCCGCGACCGCCGCGGTCACCACCGCGGCAGATGTCGTGACCTCGCCGGCGATGCCGGATCTCGGCTACGCCGCCTCGGCCCTCGCCCGCCTGACCGAGGCGGGCGCCGCGATCGCCTCGTCGCCGATCGCCACCGCCGCCGAGCTGTACGACCTCGCCTCGACGGTCGTGCAGACGTACGAGGCGCTCGTGGACGAGAGGCTGATGGACTCCTTCGCCGGCGACGCGTGGCCTTCGATCAAGGAGGTCCTCGGCCCGCTCTTCGAGGCGTTGATCCATCCCGACCTCCCGCCGTCCGTCACGCTCGTGATAGCGTCCTACGTCACGTACTCGGTGGTCAACACGATACTGAGCTTCGGGCAGGAGCCTCCCCCCAACTCGCCCTATCCCATGAACAAGTACGATCCAGTCTCCGCGCGGAAGTACTTCGACGGGAAGTGGGGCCTCGTCGTCTCCCGCGCCGTCCAGGTGGCGTTCCTCTCCGGCGCCTTCCTGGCGGGCATCGCCGCCGATTTCGTCGCGGGAAGGCTGGACGACAACGCCGAATTGAGGGCCGAGGAGCTGAGCGTCCTGCTCACGAGGTTGGGCCCGTCCTTCATCAAGGTCGGCCAGAGCCTCAGCATCAGGACGGACCTGCTCAGCCCGGCCTACGTGCGGGGACTGAAGAGCCTGCAGGATCAGGTCCCCGCCTTCCCCACCCCGGAGGCGCGCGAGATCATCGAGCAGGAGCTGGGGGGCACCATCGAGCAGCTGTTCGTGGACTTCCCGAGGGAGCCGGTCGCCGCGGCGAGCCTGGGGCAGGTCTACAAGGCCACCGTCAGGGGAGAGGACGGGGAGGAGAAGGAGGTGGCGGTGAAGGTGCAGAGGCCGGACATCATGAACCAGATCGCGCTCGACATGCACCTGATACGCGAGGTCAGCGGGCCGCTCAAGCGCGCGTTCAACTTCAACACCGACTTCGTGGGAGTGGTCGATTCCTGGGGCGCGGGATTCGTGGACGAATTGGACTACATCGAGGAGGCCATAAACGCCAAGGGATTCACGGAGAGCATCGTACGGACGCCGCTCTCGGGGGTGGTCTTCGCCCCTCCCGTGGTGGACGAGCTCACCACCGGAAAGGTGTTGACGACCGAGTGGGTGGTCGGCGAGAGGTTGGACAAGTCCGGGAAGGAGGACGTGTCCATCCTGTGCAGCATAGCTATGAACACCTACCTCACCATGATGCTCGAGACTGGCGTCCTCCACTGCGATCCCCACCCCGGCAACCTCCTGCGCACCACCGACGGCAAGCTCTGCATCCTCGACTGGGGCATGGTGACCCGCCTCGATCCCGACCTGCAGATCACACTCATCGAGCACATGGCCCACCTGACCAGCGCCGATTACGAGGAGATTCCCAAGGATCTGCTCCTACTCGGATTCATCCCCGAGAGCCAGAAGGATCTCATCAAGGACAGCGGCGTCGTTGAGACGCTGGCGGAGATTTATGGCGCGTGGACCGCCGGAGGAGGAGCCGCGGCCGTCAACGTGAACAAGGTCATCGCGGACCTGCAGGACCTGACAGCCGAGAAGGGCAACCTGTTCCAAATCCCGCCCTACTTTGCGTACATCGCCAAATCCTTCTCGGTGCTGGAGGGCATCGGGCTGAGCAACGACGCCAAGTACAGCATCATCAACGAGTGCCTGCCTTACGTGTCGAAGCGTCTCCTCACGGACAAGTCCGAGAGGACCGGGGGCGCGTTGTCCACTTTCATCTTCGGACCCGACAAGGCCGACGCCGACCGCATCATCGATTATGATAGGGTGGAGCAGCTGGTTTCTGGATTCGGTGACTACACCACATCGGCCTCCGGGGAGCTGCTGGGAACAGATTCCACTAGGACGGAGGTCATCGAGGGGCTGGCCGATCAGGTGCTCGACCTGCTCGCCACCGAGGAGGAGACCCCTCTCCAGGGAATCTTCATCGAGCAGCTCGCCAAGATCATCACCTCCACGACGCGATCGGCGTGGTCTGAGATCCGCGAGAGGAGCGGGGTGCTGCCGTCGGGCAGGACCGTCCTTGGAACGCTCGTGGATCCCCTGGGAGTGTTCAGGTCCAGCCCCATCGTGAAGGTGAACGAGCTCGACGAGCGGACGGTGGAGACCACCAGAAATCTGATCGAACTCCTGAACGAGACCTCGTCGGCGTCGTCGACGGTGGACATTTCGACGCTCTCCAACGCGGAGATCGTGGAGGTCACGGGCATCATCGCGCAGAAGCTCTTCGAGCGACGGACGGGGGTTTTGAAGACGACCAATCGGCTGGCCACGCAGCTGCTCCAGCTGACGGCCGATCGGTTGGAGAAGGGCGGGGAGAGGGATATTGTGGTGGTGGCCACCGACGAACCGGTAAGCGCGGCGAGCGACGGAAAGATCCACGAGGAGGGCAAGGAGGAGAAGACCAGCGACAGGCTGGCGAGCGCGAGGCAAATTCTGGCCGCGGTTGACCAGTGAGATGGAATATTGGTATTGCAGTATCACTCTAAGTAGATGCAGTCAAATCATTCATCTTCACGATCAAACCACCGCAACTTGGCTCCCCGTTTGGATGTGCTACCACACTATTTCATGGTATACAACACCCTCTCTAGAGGATCCAAAAAGGATGCATGGGCTGATAATGAGGGTCAGCAGGAAGGAGCAAACTATTTCTTCTCTTTCATCCTGACTCTATCTCAACAGCAATGAAAATATATCCTACTACCAACAGTGGTTGCAGTAGTGATAGCCACGGAAGTGCATACTATGGCTGATAGCTAACTCACAACAATGCAACTCAGGTCATGATTCACCCAATCCAGTACTAGCCCGCAGCCCTCATGTAGATGGAGGGTATGCTCTTTTTTGGGCATGTATTATTAGTGCTGTCTCCTATCATATAACCTCACATTCGCTTGCTGCCAATGCCTCGTCTCCAGCAAAGTCTTCTAAAATGCCATCGAGCGCATCAAGTTGAGCCGACTTCAAGTCTTCATCCGCGCGGTCTCCAGGGGAAGTAGTTTGTTTCATCCCGGCTGTAAAGACGGCACGCTCTGCGAGACGCAACGCCGATTTGGCCCCTACTTTGCCCAACCTACCAATGATTCTATCCGAAACAGATTTCACATTGACAACCTGATCTGGAAGGCAGTCTCCCAGAAGCTTTCCGATTGATTCAGCGTCCGAAAGCAATGGCACAACTGGATGGGTGCACCAATGCGACTCAAATGAGTACACAGGTAGGCAATAGGTGGTTCAAGAGAAATCAACATGCATCCCTGGAACTCACCTATTGTTTCCTCGAAGATCTCATTCAATACTCTGCACGCAGCATCGGGCCGCGAGGAGGTGGCAATGATATGAAGGCTCTTGCCACCAGAAACCGCAGACTTCGATTGACCCCCCGCCTTGGCCGTGTTGGCGCTCGGGGGAGGGGTACGAATGAGTGCCCTCAGCGTGGATAGCATGATGGACGAGTACCCGCCCGGTCCATCTCCGGCAACAATCTGGTCAATGTCGTCGAGAACCAACAGGGAGCGTTGCATTTCCCTCGCCTCGGAGAAACGCTCCACGAGGGCCGCAGCACGAGCCTCGTCGCCGCCACCGCCTTCGGCCGTCAGTATGTCCAATGCGGTTATGAAGCGCACGAAATCGGAGTGGCCATTGATCGATGACTCGGCTGCGGCATGGCATGCCAGAGCTGCCATCAAAGAAGTTCAAGGTGTCGAACGTAACGTGGGTGGTGAGCAGTGGATTGATCAACATGGATGCATGTGCAATGTAATCTGACAAAAACAATATGGTAGCTCTTACCAGTGACCCCAGCCCCACCCTTGGCAAGGGAACCTCCCGCTCCGACAAGGAGCAGCGAGTGCAGTCGCGGCGTGGACGATAGACCAGGTGCCGTGAACCTCGCGAGATCTCGCATCACCCTGCCCATCGACGGCGAGCACTCGCTGACGCCGAACGGGTACCTCATCTTCAGCACCTCGTCCTGCGTCCCCAGGGCCGGCCGTACCTCCTCCAGAGCTCGTTCCAGGTCGGCCGCCACGACGGATCCGTCCCCCTCCGCATCGCCCTCGACGGCCCTCGCCAGCGCGAACGATGCGGCACTCCTAACGAGACCGGCGAGCTCGGCGCCGCTGAAGTGCTCCGTACGCGCTCCCATGCCCTCGTCTCCCAAGTCATCCAGCATTGCGATGGCATCCTCGGCCAGAGCCCCATCCTCCTTCATCTTGCGGGTATGTATCGCCAAAATGTCCCTCCTGCCCTTGCGATCCGGCAGCTCCACGCGCAGCTGCACCTCGAGCCTCCCCGGTCGCAGCAGCGCCGGATCCAACAGCTCTGGACGATTGGTCAGCCCCACCACGAGGATGTTGGGCGCCTCCTTCACACCGTCGATCTTGGCCAGGAGCTGATTGACCACGCTGTCCCTCACGCCGGTGGTGTCGCTCGTCATGCTCCCCCTCTTTCGCGCGATGGCATCCATCTCGTCCAATATGATGATGTGCAGCGCGCTTGCGTCGCCCACCTCCTCGTACTCCCTCTCGGCGGGCAGGAATAGCTCCCTCACCCTCCTCTCGGCCTCGCCGATGAACTTATCCAATATCTCCGGCCCGTTCACGATCTGCGGCTCGCGGGCTCCCAGCAGTCGGGACAGCTCGCGCGCCAGCAGCGTCTTGCCGCAGCCGGGCGGGCCCGATAGCAGGATGCCGCGTACGTGCGAGACGCCGAGACGTCGGGCGGCGGCGGGGTTGGCGCGCGAGGCGAGGACGCGTCGGGCGATGTCGTCGAGCTGTGCGTCGAGTCCGCCGACGTTCTCGAAGTCCATGCCGAGCTTGCCCCCGAGACCAGCCTTCGAAGGTGCGTTTGTTGCTTTGCCGTTGGATTTAGACTCCTCGGTTCCATTCGGGGATGGATCGCTCGCGCCATCCCCGTCATCCTCGGAATCCTCGTCATCTGAAACCTCCTGGACGGGCTTGTCTTCGACCCGCGCCAACACCCGCGCCACCCGCTCCCACTCCATCTCCGCCGCCTCCCCCGCCGCGTCGACGTTCACCTCCACCGGCGGCCGCACCGTCACCTCGAGCATCGCGCTCGCCACGGCCTTGCCCTCGTAGCTTCGCAGCGGTCCCCCCAGGTACTTCACGCTCGCCTCCCCGGCCGTGCTGTGGCCGGTGGCTTCGGCGCCGTCGACGACATTGCCGCCGAACGGCCCGCCGCCGTCTCCGCCGCCCCGCAGGTCGCGCGGACGCATCTTGGTGTAGAACCCGTCCCGCCCCGGTCCGCGGAGCTGGGCCACCTCGACCAATCCGGTCAGGGGCTGGAGCATCGTCCACGATCCCTCCGGCCACTTGTACTGATGCCTCGCCCCTTTCGGCAGGACGTGGAGCATGACGTCCCAGTACCTTCCGCTGGCAATGCTGAATCTCCTGCCCGCGTCCCTGACCGATCCTTCCCCCTCGCCATCGCTCGCCACCTCCTTCTCGCCATCGCACGACATCAACTCCTCGTACGCCCCCATGACCAACCGGATCTCTCCCAGGGAGGCCATCACCTCCTCGAGCCTTTCGGTCCCGCACCACGTCCCCCACTCGTATCGGAAGGCCTCGTGGGCGTCCTCGGTGGTGTCGAGCCGCCGGGGGGCGCAGGCCTCCTCGGTCGAGAGGAGGAGGCGACGGAGGGGATGATCGGATGGGAGGAATTCGTCGAGGGTTTGCTCCTGGGCGGGTGTCTCGGGGAGGGAGGGACTGGATGCCAAGGAGGAGGGAGTCGATAATCTCTCCTTCGAAAAGATGGCCGTCGTCGTCGTCGTCGTCGGACGCAACGATTTGGCGCGGTGGAGCGACGTCGGCGTCGTCTTCGTCGTCGCGGGCGGCCCGATGGAGAACGACGCGACGCCCACGAGGGACGAGAGGCCCGCCAGCAGGAGGAGTCCGGCGACTCTCATCGTCGTCGTGGTCGTGGCGCGGGCCATGGTTTATGCCCCTTGAAGGGGTGAAGGAGGAAGGAGAGTGGAGAGTGAGGAAGGAGGAATCTTCTCGGCGGACGGCGGATCTGAACTCTGAACGTGGAAAATGAGGCAATGACGACGATGACGTCAATAGTTATAAGTAAATATTATATTACTCAAAACTTAAATTAGTATTAGAATAATCATGATTTATAAATTAATAATGATGCACATTGAAATTATTTCAATTTCAATTACTAAAATAACTCTTTAATATTGGTTCAACCCTAATATTGTGGATCCATTTCATTTTCATTTTTTGGCTCGCGTTTCGCGTTGCTCGGCCCGCCGTGGGCTCGCTCTCCCACGACGGACGACGGATCGCCACCAGACGAGCGGGTACCTAGGTCCCAGCGGCCCATCTCCCAACGGCACGACGATGGCGTGCGGCCCCATCCTCGCCGTCTTCCTCCTCGCGGCCCTCGCGGTCCTCGACCGCCGCGTCGCGTCGTTCTCCCTCGGGCCGCCGACGACGTCGTCGTCGCTCCGCGCACCGCGCGGATCATGGCGTCCCACGACGACGACGGCGACGGCGGCGACGAGCGGCGGCTCCTCGACGGCATCATCTTCGACCCCCTCCCTTCCCGAGACGCCCCCCGCCCAGGAGCAAACCCTCAACGACAACGAGCATCGAATACTGCCCCCCCTCGACGACCACCCCCTCCGTCGAGTCCTACTCGCGACCGAGGAGGCCTTCGAGGAGGAGGACGATCGGGCCCGCGCGAACGAGGACGCCAAGAAGGGGCTATCTCCCGATTCAAAATCCAAGCCCCAATTCTTTCGATACGAGTGGGGGACGTGGATGGGAACGGAGAAATTGGAGGAGGTCATGGCTTCCCTGGGAGAGATCCGCTTCGTCACGGGGGCGCACGAGGAGCTCATGATGGCCGACGACGACGGGGGCGGTGAACGGAGGAGCGGGGAGGAGGGATCGGGGAAGGAGGCGGGGAGACGATTTAGAATCGCGAGCGGAAGGTACTGGGACGTAATGCTCCACGTCCTGCCCAAGGGAGCGTGAGTTTTTTCGAACGTATCCGGCGTCTTTGCCATTCTGTCCCGACAACAAGTTTAATGAGCTCGACGGTTCGTTGAACGCAGGCGATACCAAGGCAAGTGGCCGGAGGGATCGTGGACGATTCTCCAGCCCCTGACCGGATTGGTCGAGGTGGCCCAGCTCCGCGGGCCGGGGCGGGACGGGTTCTACACCAAGATGCGACCGCGCGACCTGCGAGGCGGCGGAGACGGCGGCGGACCGTTCGGCGGCAGCGTAGACGGCGCCAATGCAGGCCACAGCACGGCCGGGGAGGCGAGCGTGAAGTACCTGGGGGGACCGCTGCGAAGCTACGAGGGCAAGGCCGTGGCGAGCGCGATGCTCGAGGTGACGGTGCGGCCGCCGGTGGAGGTGAATGTGGACGCGGCGGGGGAGGCGACGGAGATGGAGTGGGAGCGGGTGGCGCGGGTGTTGGCGAGGGTCGAAGACAAGCCCGCTGAGAAGGAGGATGAGGAGGATGGCGCGAGCGATCCATCCCCGAATGGAACTGCTGCCATTGGCAATGGAGCGGAAGCCAACGGCCAACCTATGAAAGACGCACCTCCGAAGGCCGGTCTTGGGGGCAAGCTCGGCATGGACTTCGAGAACGTCGGCGGTCTCGACGCACAGCTCGACGACATCGCCCGACGAGTCCTCGCCTCGCGCGCCAACCCCGCCGCCGCCCGGCGTCTCGGCGTCTCGCACGTCCGCGGCATCCTGCTGTCCGGCCCGCCCGGCTGCGGCAAGACGCTGCTGGCGCGCGAGCTGTCCCGACTGCTGG
>JALLBE010003951.1:0-10580 GCA_036939795.1 Thalassiosira mediterranea | reverse complement strand
CACCATGAACCACGACATTTTTCGTAAGAGTCATGGAATCAGAAGCATTGCAAGTGACATACTTCAGTATGCTATCGGCATAAGTCCTGATTGCAAGCATCTGGTCATCGAGTGACTCGCAAGTTTGGTTCTGTGATTGTACCAGAGCAGACAAATCAAAACGTGATGGATTGTTGCGGTCTGCTTCCTCCACTGACGACCTCTCGGGAATGCCAGGAATGTCCTCGAGATTTCTGTATATTGCATCTAAAAGATTTGCTATGTTGTCAATCCAGTGAGCCTGCTGCTGTCCCTCAATAGAATAGTACACGGATGTGATGGTATATGGATGTTCATTCACTGAGAAAGAGTCCTCCAACATGATGCAATCAAAGAATAGAGAAGCCACCACACAAAATTGGCCTGTTCGGCGCTGTGTATTCGACAAATGCTAGCATTCTTCTTCAAAATAATACTGAAACAACGATTTAGATTGTCGGCTGCGTTGCGCCGGTGATCCATTGGGGTCATCAATGAGGCCGGCCAGAAACAAAATGCGTCGTGGACTATTGCTGTAAAAAAGATCCATCTCTGTCTCGTACCTCCCATGAGATAACACAAAATGGATGAAAAACTGTTGAGGGTGGTTGGGATTAATGGTAGAGAATGATGGGATTGGAAGCAGGTCTTTGTCCTTCTCATCAATGAAGTGGTGCTTGGTAAGCTCCTTCAAGGAAGCATCCTCAGCAGACAACCCTTCAATTGGCTTTTGGAAGAGCAGTATGAGCCTCTTGACCAACCTGTTCCCCCTATAATACCCTTCTTGACGATCGAAGTCATGAACTATGTTAGGATGGTTGAGATGGGTGGCAAGATTTTCATCAATGACGGCCAGTGCCTCATCGAGTGCCTTCAACCGTAACCTCACAACCACAACGCGACCAAAACAATCTATCCATGGACTCTTCTCCAAGTCTCTGTCTCCCTTGAGTTTCTCCTTCATCTCTTTCTCATCATATTTCCTTTTCCCAATGGAGCAGAAGCAAAAATATTCGGCAGGATTCATGAACACACCGAGCAATTCAAGAGGTCGCAACCCGAAGACAGATATGGGATCATTGATGCGAGATGCCCGTCTGTGATCTCTGAATGTTTCCACCTGAGACTCGGAAAGAAGACGCCAAAACCGTAGCCCTGCAATGCTTTGCCTAGCTGCTTGGCTTGGAATACCATATGCTAGCTCGTCTCGTCTGGTTTCAGGTCGATCCTCAAAGGGGTCGCTCAGACACTGGGCTAGGCCGTTCTTGTCGACCTTGATTTTGCCACGCGCACGAAGTTTGTAGGGGTATGTAACAATTTCAGCAAAATTCAAGTTCGTAGTCACCTCTGGAAGACTGAGTATCAAGTCGAGTATTTCCAAAATAAGGATACTGTCATCTCGACTCCTTTCGATAGCTTTCTTCTCGTTGATAGCAGAAGAGGCAATTTTGGTGTTGTGTAAAAACCGTGATCCGACCTGGATGGTATCCTCTTCCATCCCTGTCTTTGGCTTGATCCTCACTGCATTGCTTTGATCAAATTTGCAAGTATACTTGATGATGTACTTGACGCAAGACATCGGTTGATTGCACATTTGAACATTGATCATAGACCGCAAGATGAGAAACGTCATGGTGGAGCTAAATGCCTCGAGTTGTTGAAGTATGGGTGGTTTACTGTCCCATCATCATCCACAAGACCGATCCCTGCCAAAACATCCATGCATTCTTCGGTCAAATTGCAGGGTAAGGGGATATACTGATGTGTGGTGGGATCGGGTGAACTCCAAACAGCGTATTCTTGCGGCAAACGAAGCTATCCTCCCCATCTTTGCTCGATATGCGGCATTTGCAACGCTCGTCGCATCGGTGAGTCAGTTTGACTCTCGCCTCTCCAACCACATCATGGTACTCTTCCTTGCAAGATAATAAACCCTGATCGATGTAAGATTGAACTTCATCTGTCTTGATGATCTCCACAACACTCGTGCGTACCAACTCTTCCAAAAAATTACAAGTCTGATCGTTCTTCACGACTATCACGAACAAAGAGTGCTCGTGTGGTAAGTTGCCTGAGTCTTTTTGGTACTCTGTCCTTGAAAAAAGGGCTTAACAAAATTCAAAAATGACACTGTGGTTCTTGATGTACTCAAGGAACATGCCGACCGGTTTTAACGTTGAAAAGTGGTCGCATTTCTTGTCGCGTCTCGGTCGCAAAGCGGTCGCGACGTTTCAAAAGATGCGGTCGCGACATGGTCGCGACCTGGTCGCGAAACCGGCGTGACCACAGCGCGCACAGATCTGGTCGCACTTTGGTCGCGTCGACGTTGCGCCAATTTCAACATTTTCAAAATGTTGGTCGCAAAGATGTCGCGACATGGTCGCAGTTGAAATGTCGATTTTTACTTGTTAAAACCGGTCTACCATCTATCAATTTCGAGCTGCTCAGAACTGGACATCGTCTCATAATAAGAAGGAATGAAATGAGTCCAGGCCCTTTCTCGCTTCCATTGATGAAGATGACGGACACCGGGTGTGTCCCTTTGGCAACAGGTGAATGTGAAGAAGACATTCCATTTGATATACTTTTGGGACATCGCCAAATTCCGTACCATTCGGACGCTATCAACACTGTCTGTCATGCAGCTCTGTTCTCTATTCCTGACAGAAAATCCAAGCGCGCTATTGGAGTCAACCCGAAAGCCATGATTGAGTATTTGCCGCGAATTGCCAGTGCTCAAGGCTTTGTTTCAGAGAATGTCCCATAGAAACTTAACGAAATATGAGTGTTGTTGCTGGACTTCGATGATGCGGAAATTGCCCTCGTGATAGAGATGTCTTTAATGGACGCAAGCCCAAATGAGAGTAAATTAAAACCTTAAAGTACGTCGTTATACAAGTAGAAATGGGTGCACTTCATCATTGAGAGCCCACAGTGGGAGAAATCCCAGAATAGCAATCTTGTCATGAGTCGCTGCAGAGTGAAAAACACTGGGAAAGCAATGACCATCCAAATAGAGTAGTGGACTGGTCTCACCAGGGACAGTGGCCACCAACGATTGAACAAACCACTTGTGTCTATGAGTGCCATGAACAGGTTTCCCATACCTCGACAGGCAAACAGCAGCCTGATTCAAAAGAACATGGCCATCGACATAGCCCATATCAGGATCTTGAATAATTCCGCGAACGGAATCGCCAGCGTCTGTGGTTATGATGGCGTCATTTACATCATGGTTGTCCTTGGTGACATTGTACGAAGCATCAGTATTGGTAAAAGTCAAGAAATCATCACCAAATTGATGGGCATCATCGTCAGCAATGTTGTCGAGAGAATTCATTCTTTCTGCTGCATGTTGATCGAATTGAGACCCATCATCAGGATCTCCTTGGTCATGCTCATCATCAGAGTCATCGCGGTCATGACCATCTGGTCCGTCATTGTCGATGCAATGGGAATCTCCTATGGAAGTCTCCTCGGTGTCTTCTTCAATCGAGATCGGTATTACAACAGCGGGGGATTCTGTGTCAGTGGGGTGCTCCGAATAGCACCGTTTACACAATCTTGTCCTACATTCCACATTGCTGCAAACGAAGGATTCTTGACAAGACTTGCATTGCATGCATTTCCTCTTGCGTTCAAGCAATCGATTCATAGGTATCAACGGCATGTGACTGCACTGACAGACCACATGCAACTTTCCGCCCATACACTTGAAAAACCGCATCCTCCACTCATCAACATCAACTGGCTGCTGTATCACCCACACACAAATGTAAGCGGTGTGATAAACGTCAGTCTCCTCCAAGTCAGCAAGGTTCAAGAGAATCTCATTTCCACTGTCGTACTTTGTTGCAAATTTCCGTCCACGCTCCTGCCCCCACCAAGATGAAAAACCATTGCCATGGCGCATGTAAGCCACGGCAACATACGTCCAAGATTTTTCAGGCTTCGATTGAGCTTTTAGTCTAATCAATGTGCGCAACTCATACATCCTGTTGGAGAAAACTAAGCAATCAGAAGTGTCCAGATGAAGATCAGAGCCAAACCAACAGGGAGCTGATGAAGTCATGCATATGATGATATCCTTTCCCGCAAGTCTGTATTCCTCTTCCGATAAAATATCCTCCATATCAGAATACAATGCGATGGTAGGATAGCTTGATTCAGCAAACAGTCTCCGCATGAAAGATGCATCAAACTTGAAGATGTTGAAACGCTCCGTATTCCGTAGATATAATCTCACTAGATTGTTGTAGTAAATCACATCACGTGTGTTTGTAAATGAATTTTATGAGCTTTTTGAACTACTGAAATATTTCCAGAAATGATTTCACATTTCGATTCAGTCTCTCCAATCTCCGTCTTTTATCTATCTCCGTCTGTCTCCGATATTCGATGAGTGTCTTAGAAACTCAGACACCATCTTAGAATCTCCTATCTCAGTCCCTTCTGATTCCTGTCATTCCATTCCGTTCATTACCGTTCTGACATGACTGAAATAGCTATCGACACCGTGCGACTGATAAAGTCAGTACATTGTTACATGCGTAACACATGTGTTTTGACACTCTTCCTGTTGATTGTCTCTTTCGGTCCCGCTCTCCTATCACATATAATATGCAGCAATATGTAAAACTGCCCGCAGGGCTCTCTCATCTGCGATGTGTGGAAGTCTCACCCACACAGTAGTCTCTTTCCACGCATACTCACAATTTCTCCATCACCAATTGTGACGCGTGCTTCTCATGAAGATCACCACTCACATTCTTCGTCATGACGTCAGACGTATTGTCCGCTGACCTGACAAATATGATCTTGATTGTCGAGTCCTCCACGTACTCGCAAACATATTTGGTCCTTATGTCCACATGTTTCGTGCGTGCCGTAGTAGTGACGTTCTTTCCCATAACGATAGCGCCAGTATTATCCACTCGCACAATCACAGGTAGTTGTACCTTGATCTTCATTCCTTCGAGGAGTTGCATGTTAGAATAGGGGTAGTATCGGCGTAGGAGGTGCCGATGGGAAGCCGATAGGGCGAAAGATAAGCGGAAGTAGATCTCATGGTTACGATGTTATTGATATTGTGAGCTAGATGTGCGGTCCGGGTGGCGGCAAGTTAGCGCCACCTGGAACCCTTTTTGAGCGTATTTGAACCTATTTGAAGGCGTTGAGTTGGATGGAAGTTTCCTCAACTGACGTGTGCTGAACCGATGGCTGAGTCATCCGGATACATATTGTACCCAGATTGGACACATATACCTGTATTCACACACTCCCTCGTGACTTGACATCCGGTTTAGAGTGCCATTTGATATTCCAACTCAAACATAACATTTGAAATCAATAAATCCGCATCCCATTTGGAAATTGAGTGCTGGATGCATTATCCAACGTAGTGTAATGATTCGCAATGGGATGTTTTGCTCACATTCTGTGATTTGTGGCTTTGTACTGTACTCTTATCTCCCTCGTGAAGTGGTATGGGAGAAAGCGAGACCCTCAGTGTGCAGGCGAGAGATGGTGTACGCTCATAAGATTGGTTGTATTCAAAATAATTGAGTGCTGGATGCATTATCCAACGTAGTGTAATGATTCGCAATGGGATGTTGTGCTCACGTTCTGTGAATCGTGGCTTTGTACTGTACTCTTATCTCCCTCGTGAAGTGGCATGGGAGAAAGCGAGACCCTCAGTGTGCAGGCGAGAGATGATGTACGCTCATATGATTGTTAAGATTGGTGTGTAATCAAAGCGTGGCGTTGACATTCTGTGTATTGTGCAGTTTGAATGTATATCCACTTGTGACTTGTGAGGCGTTGTCGACTATCTTTGATTGTGATGGTGTACTTGGTTTGTTTGAGCTTCTCTCAATTTGCCCAAATGACTCGAGTGTTGGTGTCCATGTGATGGTCATTTGGTTGGAATCGATTATTTGGTTGGAAATGATTCCCGTTCTTCCATATGTAGTTGTTCACCAGAACAGTGACGGGGGTAGTATCGGCCGATGCACGCCCCTACGTTTGTTCTGATGGCTTGAACGTCTCCCTCGTGATTTGCACTCAGGCTCGAAGGCGTCGAATCCTTCGATCACAGGCAGTTCTCATGTTGTTGAGCTTAGGCGCTAATTTTGGTGACATTGAGTTGATCAGACGCAATGTCATACGGATCTACGACTGGGTTATCCGTGGTTTGGCAGCTCAAAGTTGGTTTTCTCCAGCCTACTCTGCACAGTTGGCACTGAAGATGGTGGTGTTGAGATATGTTCAATATACCACTAATTGAATCAACTCTTCCACACGTTTGTATTCTCCTTTGTGTTGAGAATGTGGGAGGCTTACTCCACATATAGTGTAGGTGTTGGACATGAGTGAGGCTCCTTTGCTGTACTTGGTTATGTACCAAAGGCTTTCTCAAAAATGGTTTTTGTTTTGGCAGTTGGATACCTGCAATTTGGTTGGCAGGATGTGTATTTCTCGTGGACAGCTACATCTCAGTTTGAGTGAGTATATTGGATTTGATGCAAGTTGAATGCTTCATAGAGCAAAGTGTCGTTTGGCTTTGTCTCCCTCGCGGCATTGAATGCCTCATCAAGAGAAATGTTGAACACGTATGCCGTATGACAGTTTGTCATATCTTGTGATCCCAGGTATGTTGTGGTGGCCGAACGGTCGCACAAGAGTTGCACCATAATGGGAGCGAAGCTCCAGGGCAAATGTGAGTGAGATCCGTCAGAGCCATGTCGGTAGGCTGAGGTTCTTTGATTTGTACCGTTATCTGCGGTCCATTGGACAAGAATCGTTTTCTGATAGCTACAGCTCCCTCGTGATCTGCATTCGTTGATAGCGAGGTATCATTGCTGAGCTGAAAGCATATCCTGTATTCATTGTCGTGGAGGTATTACCACTGGTGGGTGGTGAGGCAACGCCGTTGCTCCATTGTCATGTCGCAGTGACACAACTCCTGGCATGGGTGCTGCCATACCGATCACCTGTGCGAGCATCAGTGACTTTTGGTGGGGGCGTCCGTTCATTTTAGCAAAGCCAAATTCAGCAAAGCCGCAGAGCTGTTCATATTAAACATGTTGCTCATAACGAACGGGACCTCCTGTTCAAGCAATCAAAGACCATCATAGATTGATGCTCTAGAGTGACTTGAACACACCAGAGTGTCGTTCAAAATCATCCTTTGGGACAGAACAATATGATCTCGTGTCTACCAATTCTTCATTGGGAATGTCACTGTGCATGTATTCACATTGGGTTAGGATCTTCTGAGTGACCAGCGTTTCCCTTCTAACATGTGGCGTCAGCAATGGGAGTATTGGTTGGTACTTTGATCCGTATTCAAATGTGGTAGGGAGTGACACTCCTTGAAGTGGCGACTGGGCCGTTGCGAAGCGATGCCAGGGTTGAGCGATGCCATTTTCGTTGTAAAGCTGATCTGGATGGAAGCAACGCGAGGCGATGTGGCTAGTGAAGTCATGCGAAAAACGTTGGCGAGAAGTAGAGCCACAGTTTTTTTTTGCCGGGTTATTGGTGAAACATGAGTTCTTCTTTTGATCGAAGTAGTCGCGGTCAGTACTTGTAGCCGCGATCAGTATTCATTGTTCTGCTATGCCAATGCTGTGTCCATGGAGTACTAGACCATGTTAATCGTTGAAACCAGTTTGCGTCCGTGTTGTGGATGGAGCTTTCTAGGTTCATCATTGCCATCATGGTCGTTGTGTGGCAATTGATCTTCAACGTTGTGAGGAATTTGAGCAGCGCGTCTGCCGCGACAGATATCCAATGGTCGTTTGTCTAGGGAACAAAGTTATGGTGATGACTTGTGTATGTGTTTCTGGTTTGTGCCAATGACGCTCCAAGTGATGTGGTAAACGGGGCTTGCTTTGTGGTACAAAACAATACCGATAGGTATGTTTGTTGACAAAGAGTAGCACAGATGTAAATACCTATGCCTTGCGATGTCGTTGCTGTTGTGAATCTGGTATGGGATATGAGTATTGTGCATTCGTGTTTGTTTCAGGTGGTCGTGCCGGCCATGATCTCCCTCACGACATGAGCTGTTCGCAGGGAAATGTGAAATGTTGTATCTCAGGCTGGTACCAACGATGTGGGGTCCGCGTTTGACGTGGACTAGGTGTTTGTTTCGCTGCCGTGTTGTTGCTTGCGTAAAAACCAGTATCGTGATAGACGACTCCATTGCGCATATTGGCAACAAAGTTGTCATCGTTTGATGAGATGTCGTATTCGACTACAGGGCCGTACCAATGGATTGTTTGCGGGGTATTGTGGTCAATCCTGATTGTAAACTGTGGTGGTCAGGGCGCGAGCCGAATGCCGTGCGATAGGCTGGGCGATAGTGTAGCTTGATGTCAGTTCTTTGGGGCTACACTGACTCAGGAGTGCAAGGCAGAGTATGAAAGCCATGAGTGATACTTTGCAAATCACTGGTTATTGTGTTACTTTGTCGAGCAGCGAATTACTGTGCTAGCTGCCGACTTTGATTTCCTACATTTGTAGTCGGAAACATTTGCCTGTACTGTGCGTCATAGGCTGTGGGCATGTTGGTCCCATAAGTGCGCCATTCATTTTTGTTTCTACCTCAGTCATTATCTCCCTCGCGGCATTGATCGCGGGAAAGAGAAATGTTGTTCATCGATGACTGATTTTGTTGGCTGTTTGTGTGTATCAACCCTGACGTATCTCTCTCGTATCGAGAAGTGTTCACGAGATAGAGGCGGTAATGGAATGTGTTGCTGGTAGTTTGACATCCAGCGTGATGTCTGGTTTCCGGGGCATCCACTTCATATATGCAGCTGGCGTGTTCAATGATTCGAATCTGCAGCATAACTTATGGTGGCACCATTGAGACTTGCTCTAGGGTGCCTTCGTGGATGTGATCCGTGCTGGTTAGGCTTTGCTTCGCTGTACCTAAGTTTGCCAGCAGTAATCCTTTGAGAAAGGAGTTGATCCCATTCTTGGCAGCAACATCGAAAGTGTTGCATTTGCGAGAGCAACGATATCTGTAAGGCATTGAATGGTACTTTCGGTTTGTTGGCAAGGCCAGTATTGTTTAATTTACTTCGTGATCAGCGCTATTGTGTCTGGCTGATGACGAGGCGGCCCTAAATTTGATGTCGGTAACCGTCTTTTTGTTGATTGTGTGGCAACGTGGTGCGTATCCGAGTGGCGAGATGCCAAAGTCGGCAGATCTCTGTCCTTTTTGACGCAGTCCCATACTGGGCCGCTGCACACTATTGCTCTCCCTCTCGATCTGGATCGTTCGGGTGGTTGTGGCCTAGCGCTGCGTCCACGCAGGCAATAGCTGACGTTCTGCGCGTGGGCCATGGTATGGTTCGTCATGGGCGTGTACGCGGCTCACGTCATGGGCAGTGTTTTGTTGTTCGCCATGCAGTCACTCAACGTGTGTCGGCGTTGGTGAGCTCCCTCGCGAGTTGGGAGTACTGCCTTGGCGCGCGGGCCAATGAGTTGCTGTTCATTCGCTTTAACGCATAGTGCATCAGAGGCGAATGGCTGGCGGTCGCCTGTGCCGGTATGGGGGCGCCGCTCCTCGCATCGGACGCAATGTCATCATCCGTTGCGAGGGTTCATCAACGGTCGGTGCCCCGACGGCAAGCTATTGTTGATTGGCTACGTCGGTCGCCGCCCACGATACGTCAGCTGCTATGGAGCACTGAGTTCGTGTGGCTACGCCGGTCGTCGCGCCCGATCCGTGCGGCCGACTGTGAGATCGCCGCCACGTGCCATGGGATGTGTCGTCATGGGCTTTGTTTTGAGGGGTGGGCACTCGAGGAGCAAACCCGTGGAGCCGCGGAGCGTGGTCGTCGCGTGCTTTATTGTTGGTGTTGGCTGGGCAGCAGCGCTGGCAATAGCCATCTTGCCCTGGAGATCTAGATTTGATGTCGATCAACGGGACTCTAGCTGCCGCCAGGGGGTGCCACGGAATGTGTTCATCGTGGGCTTCGTTTTTGTGGGTGCCATGGAATATTGTCGTCATTGGCTTATGCCAGGCCGAGGCCGTGGACTTCATGGTGAGGAGGGCGATGGATCTCCCTCGCGATCCGGAGACGGGACCGTCGAGAGGAGCGGCTAAACACACACCATCGCTCACCTTTCCGGGGGCTGTTAACCTCGCGCGAGACGACGCCGCGGTGGCGATCGTCTGGGCGATATATGTTCGACGACGCTGTCGACCGGGCGCAAGTCGTCTGACAGGTTTGCGATGCGTGCGACCCGGTGCCAACTCGCAGTGACGAGAACGTTGGGTCGGGGGGTGGAGCTGCTCGCCCGGCAACGCCGATGTGCGATGCGGGCGAAGACAACACCGAGAAGAAGTGATCACCGTGAGAGAAGCATTGTGAACCGATAAAATAGACGAAGTCAACAAGACTTAGCTTAGGGTACGCGGCGCGCCGTTCGCGGCCGCCGCGGCGTTGGCGCTGTCATCTTCATGACCAGCCGGAGAGACGGTCTGATAAACTGTTAGATTAGGGGTAGTATCGGCGTACGAGGTGCCGATGGGAAGCCAATAGGGC
>JALLBE010003897.1:0-13973 GCA_036939795.1 Thalassiosira mediterranea | reverse complement strand
AACGAAAAAAAAAGGTTTTCGACCGACCATGTCCACCTCACTAAATGGGCCTCTGAGTTAGTCGGTCTCCTTGTATCACACATATGGTACATGCATAAGAGAATAGAAGAATAGATTGATTCATAGGCAAAGGCTGGTCTTCGTATCGTGCAATCTGCATTCTGCATGTACTTACTTGCAACCTGTATGTACAACACAGGCCTATCAGGCTGGAAAGATGAGTTGATCTGTATATTGGCCGGGGGGGGTGTACTTTGACAGGACACACAGCCGTCCAACGATGCCGGTAGTACTGTTCCATGCTATCAAAGTAGTGATGGCAGGTGACTTCTTCATTGTACTTCTATTGGTACTGGCAAATGCTCAGGTGATAAAACGTTGACAACCGCTGATGCAGGCCAGGTTAACATCCATCTGACGTGACTCTGATCTGACATGCAACAAATTGAACAAGAACATAATTTTCTGCATTTGCTCAAAGAAATAAAGCACCAGCTGACATACGGAAGGGGCAAGCTTCGATAAATCTGTCTTTCCTGTGAGTCGAAGCTGTCATACTTGTTACCTCGAAGAGAGACATAATGAGACTCACCAAGAGAAAGGTAAGACGTGCATTGATGACGACGTGAGAACATATATGCGCTTGAGTTCACCATGCGAATATATTCTCCTTCCGTGCTTAGGTATCTCCTCAGAGCTTACTCTCTATTGGCGATGATGCTCCTGACTTCGAGCTCGCCGATTCAAAGGGCAATACACACAAGCTGTCATCCTTTAGAGGACAACGAATATTGCTGTCATTCCATCGAATTGCAGCCTGACCTCCTTGCCTCTTCAATATCGATATGATGGAACAGCAATACGAATTGTTGCAAAAGGCAGGCATAGTGATGATATGTGTGTTCCGTAGCACTCCTGGAAACATTGCCAAGTACGCTTCGAAAGTGGTCGATGACGGGAAGTTTCTAGCTCTTAGTGATTCGAGAGGAAAGACCTACCAGAATTACATGATCGGGAAGTCAACACCAGGCTTCCTCCGTGACGCAGTAAAGATGGTGGCAAACCTACCCAAGTACAAAAGATATGTTCGCGTGGGCGGAATAGTAAAAGATCTCCACAAGGTGGTGCAAATTCCAGCAGACTTTATGATTAATGAAGATGGTGTAATAGTTGATTTGGAGAGGGGTGGCTTGATGGGTTACGAGAGAGTGGAGGCTTTCATCCCTCACTCAGAGAAGTGCACATGCTGTAGGAAGAACTGCATTTCGCCAACATGTCGACAGGAATACCAGCTGTTGCGGTATGGATTTTTGTCACGTATGAGCTACAACCTTTGATACAACACGGCTGGAACAGGATGACAGAGAGTTTGTTTTTGAATCCAAATCACACAAATCCTCTTGAGATTGTTCCATCCCTGTTAAGAAGATCAGCAGTGGAGCTGATCTTTTGTGTTAAAAAAGAGTTCATGATACTAGAGTCAAGCCTTATCCACACGCCTTGCATGAGAATGTTTGCAAAAGTTATGACATGAATTGTGTTTAGGATGAACGGACTGAAGTCCTTATATGTGCATTATGATTTGATATGGTGTCAAAATGACTCAACTGCAAGAATGGACAGGGCTTTCAATTGCGCTTCAACAACACTGGCTCTGTGAAGGAACAACGCGAAAATTGATGCCGAAAACCAAAGCACAGATGATGCAATTGACAGCTTAGAACCGATGTTCAAACGACAAGGAAGGAAAGCAATCCCAGGTGTGTCCGGAAACAGGTCGTCGCTGCATTGTTCGGACCGAAGAAAGATAAAAATCATTGACTGAAACCAAGTCACAAGCAAAAATGCAAGAGCAATCATTCGAAAGAACTTCTGGCTGAACTTCATGCAGTTTGCCAAGCCAAGAAAGCACATGACTGGGAAGCCAACAAACTGGCCAAGCGCTGAAAAGCCGCGTGCCGTCTTAATATATACATCATTGTCGATCTGATCTGGTGTTGTCGTCGAACATTGGAGCACTACTGCATCAGCATCTGCATCATACACTTCTACACCCCAGGTATAGAGGCCTAAAGATGTCCCTCTGACATGTTCCACAGCCTTTGTCAGCTCAGAGCTATAGTATACGTCTCCGTCAGCAGCTTCTCGAAAAAATAGTGAACATGTGTTGTTGCCCAAAATAGAGCAGCAGAAGGCTGCAAGAGCGAGTACACTTGGAATGAGACTGACTGACCCATGAGGCCTGGAACACAGTATGAACCAGCGGTCGTCTGCAGAAAAACCGCTATCCAGATGATCGTTGTTGTCAGCAGGGCCATCTGATACAGTGGGTTCACCCTCGAGTTCCTCTGGAGAACCACTCGATGCATTTTCGTATTCCTTCGCGATCGTGTTCAAGATTTCAACTAGATTCTCGATGCTGTGTTGCTTCTGTATATGTATGCTGGTGTGAGGAGACGAGTTACACGTACAAAGTAAAATGAAAAACAAGGGGCTACCCACCATGATCTCAATCGAGAGATTGACCTCTCGAAGATTCTTCAGCGATTCCCATTTTGGGAGATACTTCTCACTGTAATTCCCGTTCCTGTCCATGGCATGGACAAGGTGGATTATCTTTCCAGGAATGTTGAGCCTAGTCTCAGTTGGGCATGTCTCCTCTAGCATTCTCATTCTTCTTTCGCGAAATGAATCAAGTTTCTTTTTGTACGCAGTTAGCGGTATGCAATCGTTGGGGTAGAGCAGTGTTTTGTTTCTGGCTTCCAAATCTTGGTTTCTGCAGTGTGTTGTTATGTCTCGCCATGCCTACAGTAGATTGGTGTTAGGACAAGTTGCCTGTAGTTCGTGGTCTCTGAGTGGTGCCGACACTCACCTTGATCTTAGGTACTCTGATCCGAGATAACATCTCAAGGAAATCAAACCGCCTGGAATCGATAAGTGATAGTGTTATTCTATGTTGGTACTGAAGAACATAAAATACCCAACTAGATGAGACAACTCACAGCTTTTCAAAGTTTGTCAGCCGTATTCTTGGGATAATATCATTGCCTGAGGTAGTATGAGCATGAGTTCGATTATAAAAGGTGACATGGTATTGCTTAATGTTTCGTTCGACTCACCAACAACGATAGAAGTTACGTAATCCTCGCTTTCCAAAGCAAGCTTCATGGATACGGTGCACCCAGGAGGGCAATATGCATAGCATTTGACGTCAGGATATGAAGGCTTAAACATCGTGCTTAGGAGAGCTGCTATACCCGCGCCGAGTGAATGACCAGTGAATATGAGGTTGTAGCCACAGTATGGGTTTTCTCTCCGACAGAGTTCGTCTTTGTCCAAGAGCCTGAATAAGATATTCCGCCTTGAGTGTGCACGAGAGAAATAGGAGATCAATTTAGTCACATTCGAACGGCCATTGAAAAATTGAGTACTAACCTCTTGAGGTCATTGCATATCCATTTGCTCTTTGCCAGCATACCTCGATGAGCATGAAAGTCGCTCCCATCAAATCCACAGACTTCGCCAACTTTGTCCATGTTGACAGGTGAGAACTGCAGATCAGTGACCATGTCTTCTAGGGAAGCGCTTCCTCTGATTGAGATGACCACAGCCTTCGCCTTCTCGTCCACAAGAATACAATATGGTGTCGCAAGAATATCGTTTGCAAAAGTGGCGTATACCATTGCTGTATTGGGAAATCCAAAATCTGACAACCGGAAGCAGTTGAAGAGCGATATAATATCTGCTCGAGACGAACCATCCTTTTTCATTGAAGAGTTGGCAGAAATAGGGTTGTATGTTCCAGATTTGCCCCCAGCTAGTTTCCCGGCCACCAGCAGGGCATCTGGATATTTGTAATATGGTCCAAATGCATAATGCACATAAAGTGCAGATTGTCGGATGTGATTTATGTCTGATGCAGAATTGTGATGCAGTATTGATTTTCTCGTCCCACTAGTGCCCATGGCCTCTTCATCGTCGTCATTCAACAGACTGTTCTGCGTGATGCTTTGTGAAATCAACTCGTCTTCCTCACCAAACATGACCCATCTCTTATCTTTTATACAAGAGGAAAGCTATGTCAGTTCGTTCTGGGTACGGATGTAAAAATATGATGAATCCAGAGTTACCTTGTTCCGAATAATTGATTGGCGAAACAAACATTCCCGTCAAATCATTTCTTGGAACCATCTCTCCTCCACCGTCACTCCAATCTCCTTCTTCATTCGTTGCACGTCTCTCCAGCTTGGCCTGCTGACTCAACTTGTACTTTTTCTCCCTGTGAACTCTCCCCAGCATCTTGAACACCAACCACACGTCCGAAAGGACGATGTCGAAGTCCGTGTCATGCTCATTGAAGAAATCCATGAAGGCCACCGCTGCGTCCTTCAGGTCGTTCTGCGAGCGTATCTTTCCTCCCCCCATCTGAAAGCAGCTGAGGAATTGGAGGCACTTGACGCAGCCTCCCAAGAACGACGCGATCCCAAGGTGCGTGGGCTCCCTGTTGAATACATATCCGGAGATCCGGCTCCTGCTGGTGTGAGTAGTGACAGATTTGCTGACCTGGTTCACGATGATGCACGGCCACAATAGCAGCTCGAATGCGTAGGTGAACATGACCACGCAAAACATGGTGTACCACGAGCTGTTCTCGACCCGTTCCACGATATCTCTATCCTCGGCCATCTCGCCGCATCCGTAATTGGTGATCCGTCCCTCGTACACGAGATAGATGCCGCTCCCCAGCACGACGACCAACAGAAGGTTCATGAACGTCATCTTGATCCAAAGCAACGGCCGCAGCGCCCTGTCCCGCCCGCGCGGCTCCACGGGCGTGCCGACGGACGCGGCGTTCCATATCGCCAGCGACAGCGCCAAATCCAGGACGTTGTGCACGATCGAGGTCGAAAGGTAGAACGCGAACGGCACGAATATGTCCGGGGGCAGCTCGCTCCCGAAGCCGTCGGCGGAGATGGAGTTGTTGCCGTAGAATATCACCATGTGTATCGGATCCGCCGGGTGGAGGTCGTCGAAACACCACGACGGGGCGCCGTTCGGTCCGACGAACTGTGCCGACGCAAAGATAGAGTGTGGTGAGCAAACAATACCTCCTTCGCTTCGAAATAAATATGGTAGTTGGACGGTTCTGCGAGATCTCAATCCTCACCCTCATAAATTATACTCACGTCCTGGCCGTGCAGGCGATATAGGAACAGCCTCACCCAGAAGGGGACGATGCACGCCGTCTGCACGATCCGGTACCCGGCCAGCAGGACGCAGAGGACCTGGAGGTCATCGCCCGCGAACGGCCGCGTCGTCAGGCCCCGGCGCGATGGCCCGGAGGCGGCGGCGGCGTCCCCGTCGTCCTCATCGCCGCCGCCGCCGGGGCAGCAATCGATCACCTTGAGCGCGGGCATCCCTTATTGGCGAAAGAGCGAAGAGCGAGGGATCAGCAGGTGCATCGTTCCCTCCGAAGTACAACATCGACCTCACGTCCTTTACAATATATCCTTTATCCTTTATGTGAATGTCGCGTTCGCGTTGGAAAAGTTCCCGCCATTTTTGAACGGTGAGTCTTCGTAGGAATCAATACAAATGCATGATGAAATCAGGAATCACATCCTGGAAGATCCGAAATCAAGCAAGACATGCACGCAAGCAAAGCGAGCCGGCCAGTGATCAAATAATCGTGGATGACAATTACGACGCACTCTAGCAATGGCATGGCTCTAGTAGGGGGAGGCTGTGGGTATGTACGGCTTTGGCGTTGCTGACCGACATGCAGACTGAAGCAGCGGCCAGGGCTGCCATAAATTGATAGTGCGTACAGATCAAGATGTCGAAGATATCATCCAATAGATACGATGAGGGTGCGGGCTACGAGTATGACTGGTTCCTCATCTTCATGAAGGTCATCGCGTCGTCGTCGATGGTGGCCTCACTCTTCCTGGCGAGGGACGTTTTGATGAAGCTCATGGGGTGTTCGGCGTCGATGGCACGCTCGAGGTCATCCGCCAGCGGATCGTGGTGGCGTCGGATAACGTTGACGCAATCCGTGCTCCTCTGCTTGAGCATAGGCGGCTTCTTCAGGTGGGTATGCCATATCATCTTCCCCACCGCTGAATTTTGGGCAATCTCACACGTATTTTTGCCTTGAAGCGCATTCTTCGTCCAGTTTCTTTCGACGTGGATGGTAAGAAAGACTTACTAATATACTCTTTAACTCGTGAAAGTGTTGGCGGGTAATATTCCAACCAAGTGCATGTGCATGTATTGACTAAACGTGATATGTGTTTTTCTCTTCGCTCTTGTGCCCAGGTGCCATCCTCTACGCAAGTATCTTTTGCCAGTGGGACAGTCGCTAGTTGTACAGTTCAGGGCTTTTTTGGCTATCTCTTCTATGGTTTAGCTGCCATGTCGAACACATCGCTGGCAGTTTCGTGTGAGAGAAATGAAATGTTGTACCAGTGCATTCAATGTATGTATCTTAGACTATTTCATTCAAACTAAAATCGCGTAGACACCCTCGTTGTGAAGTTTGGTTGGAAAGATGACGATAAGGATAGGTATCGACTGCCCTTCACTGCATTGCCCGTTCTCATCTCGGTCCTGTTGGCAATGATTCCACTTCCGTTCCAAGCTTACAATTACAACGGAGGATTCTTCTGCGACATATCCGCCTACCCACTACTTTGTGATTATCCTGACTCGACTACAGAATGTACCCGCGGGGAACATGCTCGATCACTGCTGTTTTTTGTCGGAGTGCTGCCATATATGATTGCATTTGTGATCATCATCGCTGCAGTGGTGATTCTCACTTATTGCGTTCTAAAACAAGAAAGGAGAATGGATCGGTATCAACAGCAAGGGGCAGAACTCAATCGATCCATGACAAAGCAGACTGCTCGACAGGGGTGAGAAACTCGCTATTCTTACATGCTTGCAAGAAGAGAGTTTAATGCTCAAATGAACCCACTATGTTTCATCTTCACAGAATGTACTACATTATTGCTTTTGGTTTAACGTGGATTCCGTGGTATATTTATGCTTTTGTTGAGCTGTCTCAGACTCCAATACCTGAGGCGTTGGCTGCAGTCCATTACACCACAATGCCCTTGCAAGGAGGCAAGTTCCATTTGTATTCAGTTCTGTATACCCACTTCATTCTTGCCGCTGATTCTAGCAGCCTTTTGTCGTATCAACAGTCTTCAATACCCTTGTTTACTTTAGACCAAAATATAAATATGATAGGGCGACTCATCCCTCAGAGTCTAGAATCAGTTCAGTGCTGAGAGTATTGAAAATATCTTTTCCTGCTATCAAATGTTGTCAATGTGCAATGTGGCGTTCACAAGCGAACGAGGCAGATGACAGTATTGAGGCGCAGATAAATGGGAAAGAAAATGCTATTGAGGATACATGAATGCAGTAATGTCGGGGTTAGCTTTGGGATGTTGATCATTTTGCGAAAATAAAACACATGTACCGTTTCGCTTGTGATCGCTCCAGGATTTTCTTTTACTGCAAGTAGTGTGTACACTTCTGCACACTAGGAGCTTAGAATACATCCAGAAAAGGTGCCTGGCATGCAAAATGTGGTGAACTCTTCGTTATACCTTGCATGGTTATTGAATGCGACCAGTTGGAAGACAAACAACTAATGGGTGGGAGAAAGTTGTGCAGTATACAAGCAAGGTATCTATTCAAATGATAGAAACAACAATCTATGATGTCGTCTTTATTGAGCATTCCATGAGAATTAGTTTCTCCTTAGCCACATGTTGCTGCAGTGTTCAAACAATCTATTCTGCTAAAACCAAATGCATTTTGCATTTAGTTCACAGTAGATAACATATGCCAAACTATTGTGAAGAAAGTCTCTTTACCGGAATAATCATGCAAAAGACCATGGTTCGAAAATTTTCTGCAGATGATGTTGCTGCATGCAGGGGATGACGGACATCGATGGAGTGCTGCATGCTAACTAAAGCAAGAAGGTCTGGCGGCGATGTGGTTGTTGTTCGGTAAGTGTAGATAGGTGTGCAGTTCATTCTACCTGAACATACATGGCCATGGCTGCATGAACTGCAACATCGATACAATTTGGAGGCACCAAATCAAGACCAGATCAACGAAATCCTACGTACAAACCATACATCTTTGTGATCAGGGCACGTAGGTAGCACTCCAATTGGAGTCACACTAACACATTAACAGACGCTCTAGCTGCAAGCTTCACCGGACGGCACCGCTATGCGCGGGAAGTTCGACAGACCTATTGGTGTGAACACGTAGGTATCTAGGTATTCTCAAGATATCTCTTGTATTGTACATAGCTAGGAATAGTACATGGGTATCGGATCTTTTGGATAGATTGGGGACAGATATGCAAGCAGAGCAATGATAAGTACGTGCCAACACCGGCCATAAAAAGCAACAACACCTCTCAAAAGGATGGGGAGACAACCGAAGAACTACGCGACCATGTCGTTGAGGGAGGCCACGGAGGCGGCCGCCGCGGCAATGGGCAAGTCCAACTCGTGGCAAGTCAACGGAAGGTACCCTGGTCGATTCTACCTCTTCAACCACCACCTATCCCTCTGCTCCCAGAAGACGCGCATCACCATGCGCGAGGCGGGGCTTGCCTTCACCAACGTCGAGGTCCCCCTGGTCAACTACAGCAACTACCAAGCGCCATACGTCGCGCTGCGGCTGCGATCGTGGGACGGCAAGTCGCCCTTCGTCGGCGAGGGCTTCGGCTCGTGGAACGGCAGCTCCTCCTCCACCGAGAACGGCTTCGATCCGTGCGTCGTGCCCATCCTCGTGGATCTCGAGGCGAACAAGGTCGTGTCGGACTCGAAGAAGATCTGCCTCTACGCCGCCGAGGTCTCGGGCATGCTGGTTCCGAAGGACAAGGTCAAGGCCGAGCTCGTCGAGAAGCAAATTTCGCTCGTCGACAAGACGCCGCACACCGCCCTCCTCTACGACAGCGCCCCCGGCTTCGACCCGAGGCCCCAGTGGTCTATCAACGTCACTTCCAAGGGATCTCTCCACAAGGATCAGATCAAGGCGCTGAAGAAGCACCTCGCCCTCGAGGGCAAGGCCTGGTCGGATCCCACCATCAAGCGCGCGTACAACGCCAAGATCCAGAAGACCGCCCAGGGTCTCCAGCAGACCCTGAGCGCCGAGAAGGGCTACTCCGGCTACTTCGACGCCTCGAAGCAACGGACCCGCGAGTACCTCCTCGAGCTCGAGGCGGACCTCAAGAAGTATCCCGGGGACTGGCTCTGCGGCGACCAGATCACGCTCGCGGACGTCTTCCAGGGCGTGTCCCTCGTCCGCATCATCTGGGCGGGGTACGAGAGCTGGTTCTCCGGCCTCGAGATGGTCAGCGCGTACGCGCGGCGGCTGACCGAGCACGAGTCCGTCCTCAAGGAGTCCATCCTCAATCCGCACTCGGGGCCGAGCCAGCACCTGGCTCCGTACGTCGAGAAGCATCAGGGCAAGGCGGCGAGGATTGGATACATGATGAAGTACAACATGATCGCCACCGTCACGTGGAGCTGGACTCCCACTGTCGCCATGGCTATTTTGGCGGTCGTGATCGGCGTGGTGTGCAAGGAGATGGGGCTCGTTGAGATTTGATTTGATGTATGTGATCATGGTTCCTATGGTATACTGCAGCCAGGGATTGCTGCTCCGTAGATGAGGTGTGGTTGTTTGGTTGGTTGGGTGAGGAATGACATGTAAGATGGTGCACAGATCATTCGTTTTGGGGTAGTTGTAGATTAGAGCAAAGTAGAACAACAGCTTCGATGTTGCACCAGTGTGCTTACGGGACCAACTGGAGCGCAGATCCCCTGGTTCACGCCGACTCACGCCCACCCGAAGGAGAGTCGAACGGCTGAATGGCCGGTACAACTCCCAGCGAGCTGGACCGTGTAGAGGGCAAGTTTCCTTTACTGGTCTGTAGCACGTTATGCACAGTAGCCAATCTTTGCCAAAACGATTAGTCAGCTAGAGGTAAGTGATGCCGAACAGGCTACAACTGAGCTTCAGTACCTCCGTCAAAGGTCTCATCGCCACGACTCGGTTCGACCGTGGAGGTACAAGAAGAGGTCGCTGTTGTGTAGCAAGAAAACAGTCGCATAGCAAACGTTTCGCCACGGCCTTCACCTTCAGTACAAGGTAACCGTGCTGTTGATTTGGGGTTCGGAGTTCGGAGCCACATGATTTGATGAGTCCAATACTTCTACGTAGGATACAGTATCGTTTTTGGCGCGCAAGATCCATCAAACAACATCTCGCGAGCACGCACCCGCACCGAGCAAAGCTCGTCATAAGATGTGGCCGCCGATACGCCACGCCGAGGTGGCGCTGAGGATCTGCCGCCGTCCCCTACCCTCCACCGTCCTCGGCCCATCGAATGTCTCTCATGCCGACGATGGCGGCACCCCCTTGGCTCGCGGCGCGGGCGCCCGTCGATCGTGGAGCTCC
The DNA here is from genome assembly GCA_036939795.1 of Thalassiosira mediterranea. NCBI lineage: Eukaryota > Bacillariophyta > Thalassiosirophyceae > Thalassiosirales > Thalassiosiraceae > Thalassiosira > Thalassiosira mediterranea. The sequence continues at coordinate 3,473 of JALLBE010003897.1, read as the reverse complement.
GGGAGGAACAGGCGGTCGCCATCGCCGCCGTCGTCGTCGTCTTCGGCCAACGACGGCGACGACGCCACGCACGTCCCCGTAATGGTCGAGGAGGTGTTGCGATGCTGGCTGCCCTCCCGAATCGATCGCTCGATGACGGCGGAGGAGGGCGCGAGGCCGTCGCCGCCGCCGCCGCTTCACCTGATAGACGGAACCTTCGGCCTCGGCGGTCACTCGATGGCGGCCCTGTCCTCGGAACGGGGACGGCATGCGAGGATATTGGGAATCGATCGAGATTCGGACGTCCTGGCGACGGCGAGGAGCAGGCTCGAGGAGGAGGAGGAGGGGATCGACGATGATGATGGTGAGGGCGACGATGATGAGCTGGCATCCTCGCGAACGATGGCTTCTAAGGTTACGCTGCACCACGGATCCTTCTCGTCGATCACCCCGGACTTGTTGGTCGGTCACTCCTTCCCCCCGAAAGTGGACGGGATACTGTTGGATCTGGGCGTGAACAGCGCCCAGATCGACGATGCGCGCAGGGGCTTCGCCTTCCGGCAGTACGGCCCGCTGGACATGCGATTCGACTCCTCCTCCTCCGAGGATGATGAGGATTCGACGACGACGAGGGCTCGGGATCTCGTGAACTCCCTGCCGGCGACGCGGCTTTCGGCCATATTGAGGCGGCACTCGGACGAGCCGCTGGCGGACGAGATAGCGAGGGCGATCGTGGAGTGGCGCAAGAACGATGTGAATGACCACCAGCGACGACACGGGAGGGGCAACGGGCGGAAGTTTGGACAGAGGTACGGCCAGAGGATGAAGCGTTCACAAAAAATTGAGGGGATAAAATCCACGCTGGAACTGCGATACGTCGTCGAGGAGGCCGTGGAGGATGCCCTGTTGAAATCGGGAGAGGGAGGAGATAAGGAACAACGCGAGAAATTCCGCAAGTTCGGGACCATATGGCGCTCCCCGTACAAGGTCAGCAACGAGAAGAAGGAGAGGCTGCTCAAACGGTACGAGGAGCGGAGGGTCCGACACCCCGAGCACGTCGCACGTACCTTCCAGGCGTTGAGGATCGAGACGAACGACGAGCTGCGTCACGTCAAATCCTTCTTCGACGACGAAATTCCCTCCCGGTGTTTGGCCAGGGGCGGGATGCTGGCGATATTGTCGTTCCATCCCGGAGAGGACGCGATCGTGGCCGAGGGCATGGCCCGGATGGTGGGGTCGGGAGAGTTTCGACACCTGACGCCGCCGTCGCCGGAGGAGGAGGAGGGATCTTCGGGGGGTGGGTTGAGGGCGAGCCACGAGGAGAGGAGGTCGAATGGAAGGTCGAGGTCGGCGAGGCTGCGCGCCGTGGAGAAGGTCGGGTGAAGCGAGGCTATATATCTCGTGCAAAAATGATGTCTTGGTAACACAAACATGACATCAATCTGAACTTTGGAGATGGGGGCTGGCGACTGATGGCTTTACACATGATTTGGTACCCCTAACCCCATCATATGAGCTGTTTTCTATTGTTGTGGTGCAAATGGTTGGCACGGGAAAGAATGATAGAATTGACCTCGCAGATGCATTTGTCATTCTCTTGAGCCTTCGCTACTTGGTTTGACTTTGGGACGAATGGAGATCAACCTCTCACCTACCTACGTCGTCCGTGGGACGGTAGCGAAACAAGCTAAAGTTGGCCAATCGTCTCAACTTCTTTAGCTGGGCCGCATCGCGCATCACTTGTCGACTTCTGTTCAAAAGCTCTACAACATGCGAAGGATATCACACGAGACTGCCATTACTATGGTAGGATTTGCCGTGGGCATAAATGTGGTGAACACGATAGGATAAGACTTCAAAACGTGCAGAGAATCTAATATGCAACCTCCTAGAACCAGAAGGAGAAACTACGTCGGTACTGTCCATATCTGTCTATATGCGCTCTGCTCTTTCACAGGTCAATCAATAATTTTATGTGAATAAGGCGCTAGATCAAGTAGGATTCATAGTGCAGATATATTAGCAAATCTGCTCTTCGTTTGTAGCAATAGATCACTTGAATTCATGCTTTTGATTGGGTTGACAGAAATGCTGTCAGTCAAATTCCAGTACCCACAGCTCTCAGCACCTAATCTGATACAGGAGAAATTGAGCGCCAGAAGTATTGTTCTTTGACATCTTCGCAGATATGCCAGGCAGGCACAAGCCAAATGCGTTTCCATATTATACTACATCAATACTCTTGAAGTGAGAGACACCATCCAACTTAGGTGCAGGCAAACGGGTCGCCGCCATTGCGGCACAGAAAAGTGCAGCGCTTTCCGATCTTCTTCAAATCGCCAACGCTCTTGCCGCAATTCTGGATGCAGGCTCGCTTGCAGTCACTGAACGTAGGAGGAAAAAGAGGTGCGTCGATGATGTGGACAATGCCATTGCTGCTGATACCATCAGGAACTATAACGTTTGCCCTATTGATCATCACTCCTTTGTCAGAGACATTAACATAGAGAGAATCACCATTGAGAGTGGGGACGAGACCGCTGGAAAGGCCAGCGCTGTGGGCATTTGCAGGAACAATGTGATACTCGAGGAAGTCTGTGAGATCTTCAACTTTCTTCAGTTTGCCTTTGAAGGCTTCAAATGCTTCATTGGTGGGAGCTGTGTAAAATGCATACAATGACGGAGACAAGTCAGCCAGACTTCGAAGTTCATTGTCATGAAGAACAGTGTAGTGGACAATATTTTCCTTACCAAACACAGTGAACGGACCCTCATCCTCCTCAAGATCCTCTCCAATTCCATCCAAAACAATGGCCTCAAGGAACGAGTTGAGATCATTGTTGTCAGCTACAAGATCAAAGACAGTGGTAGTCAAAGAGGAAGGAACCAGAACATCTTCAATGACATGAATGACACCATTGTCAGCCCCAATGTCTGTAGCAGCGATGGTGTTGCCGTTGACAGTTGCAGGTGGTAGATTGATGGTGATGTCCTCGCCATTGAGAGTAGTGGCCGTCAGACCATCTGAGAGATCACCTTCAAGAACTACTGCGCCAAGTGCATGGTAGAGCAGAACCTATCAAAGGAGGACATTCAGTGAGTAGGAATAAAGAAAAATAGTCTGGTGAAGATGATCAAAGTGTCGTATCATATCATCTTACATCTTGGAGCTGAGGCTGCCACACAGGATCCAAAAGCTTATTGATCAACGCAGCTGGAATCGCACTAAACGCGCCATCATTGGGGGCGAAGACAGTGTACGTGCCGTCATTAGAAAGTGCATCCACGAGATTGGGACCGGCCGGTCCCACGGCAGACGCCTCGAGCGCAGCGACTGTGGTGACAGGTGTGAGCGAGGGCAAGAGAGATTCAGTCTCGATAAAAGAATGGATAGTGTCGCTCACCGAGTGTAGAAAAGTCCGCGTTGCTGTCTGCAATCTTGTTGGAAACTTGCCCAGTGGCTACTCCAGGTACGCCCCTCTGCCACGTGTAAC
>JALLBE010003771.1:0-10396 GCA_036939795.1 Thalassiosira mediterranea | reverse complement strand
TCGATGTGACTGAGCTAACATCCCAGCCGGATATATCTTCGTTGAATTCCCTAAACATGCGGTTCTCTGTCCCCTCAAATAGGCGTTCCATGTCATCCACTGCTCCTACACACCACCTATTCATAGGATAGCCGTATTCCAGTCCAGCAGCGCAACCAGGGTCTGTGGAACAAGCTTGAGCGACGTAGAGATCGATGGCTGTCTTCAGATCAGCCCTATCTACGAACTCATGCACACAATCAGAGGCCTGGACTTGGAGAGCATGCTTGTCATGCACGCCAACCGCTATGGGCAGACCTTGACTTGATGGGAACGACTTGCTGGATCCAGCATGCAGCCCTGATCCGCCTTCGTTGTCATCAGCGTCATCAGTGATGAAGACAGGGACTTCCTCGTCTGTTCCGTCGAGACCAGCAAGGACCTCGATGTGCAACTTTGAGGACACGGAGGCAGGGTCTGCCATGTCGGGTTCTACAGAAGGAAGATCGGCCTTCGACTCGGGGGGAGTGGAGATTTTCTTGAGGCGAAGGAGCTTCGTCATCCAGTTTCCAGGATGGCCCTCTACGTTTAATGCATTCTTGAACTGCCCATCGGAGTTGTCAGATCCATTGGGAACCAAAACATTTGTCAAGTCACCATTGCGAAGACGATTCCTGTGCTCCTTCGCGTCAGCGCTACAGATCCCAGCCAAGATGACGAACGCGGTACTGGCAAGCCTCATCTTCAACGGAAGAATTGATCTGGTACAGCGATGGAGTTGTTGTGCGTAGATAGGAGGATTGAAAGGGTGATGATGCGGCTGGCACAGCTGACGTTTTTATGATCCAATGCTAGTGAATGCTGCTATTGGAGAGAGGTATGTACATTCGCTGGAGAGAGGCTGCTTGACCTCGCATTGCCTCAGGCCACATGCGCTGTCTGCTCAGAAGATCTCTGCCATAAAAACCATATGGTAACTGAGCGTAACTGAGCGTAGCTGAGCGTAGCTGACCGTAGCTGACCGTAGCTGACCGTATCTGACCGTAGCTGACAATAACTGAGTTACTGACGGTTACTGACGGTTCGCGAGACGAGCCGGCGGCATCGAAAACATCAAACATCGGGCAGGCCGTCGGGGCGCGACGGCGGTGGGCAGCGGGCACCGCGCAAAGAAAATGATTGCCCTCGACGTCGAGAGGCCGATCGAACGGCGAGCGTCGCGCCATGCCCCGTGACCTCTTCCCTCTCGCCGCGTCCCTCTCTGTGGATCGTTCCGACGCGAGGGCGAGGTCACTGTGTCCATCGCGGCTGGTGCTGCCATCCCCGCCGTGAAAAGAGCCACTTCCATGGTACCATGCACGAAGAAAGGTATCATTTTTGCTGGTGACTTCTATCAATCAAAAGCGTGGACCTCGCAAGTGCAGCATCACATATCATCTCTTATCATGAGAAGGCGGATCTAAACGTAGAGAACAAGAACGTTATGTAAAATCATCCCAGGATTTCATACTGCTTCAATCCCCCAACATGGACGTTTTCCGTGGCGCGCCCAACCCCTGCAGGACGCTTTCACTGCATTGAGACCGACACGGATGCAAAACCCAGAATATTGAAATGCCGAGGGCTCTCAGCTTCAACTATTATCAAAGCAATCAATGGTCTGTTCGAATCAAGCAAACCCCACCCCATGCCCCCGCAAGCGCCCCAATCAAATATTTGCAAGCATATCGATCCTTGGCACCAGTCTACAAGAGGTTGAACAGCCAGTCCCCACCAACGACCAACCACCATCTAATCCCTCCCCCCTCGGAGCTGGAGCACCATGTGTATCGTTGCCCCGGCGTTGATGCTGTAAGACTCCAGCGTCCGATCGTCCGAGAGCTGCTTTCCCGAGAAAATGAGTCGGATCTGGTCGACCTGGATCCCCTCCTTTTCCTGCAGCGCCTGCTTCACCGCGAGGACCTGGTTCTCGGGTTCGAAGTTGAAGGCCTGCTTTCGGCCCGTGAGCGTTTTAATGAAGATCTGCCGGGTGGGTGACGAGGCGAGGTGAGTTTACGGGCAAATGTTGAAGGGAGCAAGACGAGGGCGCGATACAGGCATGCGCGAGACCACAGCTCAATGAATAGAAGGGGGGCAAGGGGCCTCTAAAGGTACAGAAACTACGCGAGCAATGACCGGCAGCCGCAACGATCAACGGGGCCGCATTCTTCTCCAATCGCAGCCAGCGACCATGAGGCCCACCTGACGACCGACCGAATAGTCAGCTGATTCCACCAATACTCGAGAACAGCTCACCTGCATGGCTCAATTCACCCCACCGTCTCACTCGTGTGCTGTTTGTGATGTCTTCGTGGCGTCGGTCAGGGGCGCGCCTCGTCGGCTTCGGGCTTCGATCTTGCTGCGATCGGTCGGTTTCGTCGACTGTCGACGCGACGCTGGCCTTGCTCTCGCTCGCTTTATTTTCTTCGATACGCAATCATGGCGGGAGAGGACGCGCGCAAACATAATTTGAGACGCTATGATAATTTGACCTGATTAAGTTATTAATACTCATAATTGTATTTGTAACACTTTATCAATTGACTAAAATCTTCCAACATCAAATAATTTTATCCCCCCGCGCCATGTCGGTCGCGTGAGGTCGCGTGTCATTCCGTCACTGTGCCGCGGCCATATTATGGTACCATGGCGAGGGACCCGGGCTATACGCAGTGAACTCGAGTAGACAGTGAACGAGCCTCGATTGAGATTGTCAGCCGGACCGGAAGTAGCCCGCGGTGTATTCTGAACTGACTACTGTAATCATCGCCATGGAAGCCGCCTACGGAGAGAAATACGAAGCTCTGTCCAAGTCGCTCATGGACGACTTCGTCAAGGCCTCCGCCCCTTCGCCGGGGCGCGTCGTCGACATTTTGGCAGCATTGCGGATGCAGTCAAGTAACCCCGGCACACCAGTGACAGTTTCAATACTGCATAGCTCCAAGATTGGACGGGCATTGGCAAGGACGGTCAAAAGGTGCAAAAAGCTGAGGTCCGACGAAAGCAATGACAAATGGAATGCTGCCATTTCAACTGCTGAGGAGTTGTTGGCCAATTTCAAAGAAGCCGCAGAGGCCGCAGAGGCCGCAGGGGTCGAACGAAGGAGACCGAAGCGCGAGCGCAAGTCCGTAGAACTCCTCAATTTCCAGTCATTCGATGGCCAACATGGCCGTTCGAAGAAGAAATTCAAAGCAAGTAACGAGGCGCTTGAGAAGAACGGCCGCGATACGAGCAAAGAGCCCAAAAGGAAGAGGAAAAGGAATGCGGGCGAGTCTGCGAAAAAACAGGGCGACGACTCTCCTCGGCATGATCGAGGATGTGGAAAAAAGTCAGATGGGCAAAACGAAGTTTCTACCACTGACGGCCCTGTGGCTTCCCCCAACCACTCGTGGCAATGTCACAAATGCAACCAAATGAATTCACAGAGCAGGTCACGCTGCTCAGAGTGCAAGGGATGGAAGGGCGGGAAACGGGAGATGCCGAAAGGGAAAGCGAAGACGAAGGGTGCAGATGGTGGTAGTAAAAAGGTTAAGGGCAAGGCAAAGCTAAAGCCTCGTCCCAGTCCCATGAGTGTTGAAAGTGTCGAAAGTAAACCAAAGGCATCCGCGATCAAGACAAAGGACATTGCCAAGCCCAAAATAGATTCGAAGGCAGCTGATATGCTTGGAGAAAGCATCAATGATGAAGGCGAGCAGGTGATCACTACTGTTGACAACCATACAGTAAGATCAGCCGAGATCATTGATGGCGCTGTGAGTAGTATCGCAATAGCTGACGATGCCATCGAGGGCGAACTGCTACACTACAGCGAGGAAACACTACCCTCATCGCTTTACAATCCACATCAACGTGTCTATGCCAAGGATGACGCGACAGGTCTTCTTTACCCAGCCATGGTGCGTAAGGTAATGTGGGGACCAAAAAGTAACCAAGTCAGCATGGCATTTACATCCTCCCTGGCGATAGACGGAACCCCATGTGGTATCGATAATTTCGCTGACAATGAAGCGGAATTGGGTGGTGGTGATGAGGATGAGGAAGACCATCGCTGGGATCCTAAGCACAACAGCTGGCATTACTTCGTGCATTACATGGGATGGGCTGTGAAATGGGATCGATGGGTGGAAGAAGGGTTTTTGTACAACGACTCGGCTTCGACGGAGACACTGGCCAAGTCTTTGATGGCAGAGTACAACAAAGTCAAGCCTAAAAAGAAGGGTCAGAAGATGAGTGTTGCCATGATGAAGCAATGGATGGAGAAAATGACGCAAATTGAGGCCAGTCATTGGAACATGGCCAATGGAGGAGAAGCAAATGTTGAAACGAACAAGCCTGATGCCATGGTGTCTGAACACGACAATGCCAACACGAGCGAGACAATGAATGAGCACTTCCAACAACCCGATGCCAAGGCCGATGTCCCAGCCGTGGAGGAAAAGCGAGAATCGCCAAGGAGCGAAGACGAGAAGAAAGCTAAGGCGCCTGCCAACAAAACGACCAAAGAGACCCTTGAGAAGAAAGATAAAGTGCCTGCCAAAGTGATGACAAAAGAGACCCTGCAAAAAATGGCACAGCTTCGTGAAGGTGGGCTTCAGACGAAGCGCAGGAAGGCCATCTCTGATCAGCTCTCGCTTCCATTCAACCTCAAGAGGGTTCTCGTTGAGGAATGGGAAATAATCACTCAGTGCAATATGGTTCATAAGTTACCCTCTAACGTTACAGTCAGGGAAGCATTGGATCAGTACTTGGAGAGCAAGCTGGCGCCGCTGAGGAAAGAGCGCGAGAGGGAAAGTTGCGAGGGTCAGGACAAAACTGAAAGTTTGGATGGGGGTGATAACAAGTTGGAAACCGACGATGAAACACAACTAGGAAAAGATTGGATCGATATGGTTGAAGGCATCGTACGATTCTTCGATCAAGCTTTGCCAGTGCATTTGCTTTTTTCGGAGGAACGTGGTCAATACCAAAGCCTTCGCAGGCAAATACTTGCACAGAAACGATCCTCTGCCGCAAGCACTGCAACGAGGGCCAATAAGTCAAACGAAGAAGCTTCGATTGTGTCCGCTGCAACGGAAGGCAGTGCGGGTCAATCTGCAACTACCAGCGACAACACCACCCCTGTTCAGGTGCTGGCCATGCCCAAGGAAACAGAACTTCCCTCGAAGGGAACGCCGAGCGTTCAACCCGCGGCTGCCGACACCGCCACGGCCGTGTCCGTATCCACCACTTCATCGTCCGTCGTATTAAAGGCTCCCCCGCTCAACTTTCTCCCTGAGCGCATGTCCGAAATATATGGCTGCGAGCACCTACTGCGGCTGCTGGTCCGGCTTCCAGGAGTCGCTGCTGAGTCGTCCAGGCTCTCGGAGTTGCAGTCCCGTCGCATGTTTGCTCATATGGGGGACTTGGTTAGGTACCTGCAGAAAAACCAGTCGGATCTGTTCGTGTCATCTTTTCGGAAGCCGTTGCCAGATGTAGGCAGGCGAGGGGGCAAGAAGACGAGTGGGAAATGAATCAAAGAAGATGGATTTATTGCGTTAGAGCTTTGTCGGTTATGGAAACTGATTATACGGGATGCATTGTTTTTTCACCACTTCGTTCATGGAGCGAATGCCAGCACTATTGGGAGGATGTGTTTTTTTCGCTACGTAGCAAGAGGCATTCTATCTGATTCCATAAATATAACTATCTCGCCACTGTGCGATTTATTCCATAACATATCTAGATGACTATCAATTTTGCCACGAATCCCACGTTGATCGGAGATGAACGGAACAAAAAAAACAATTGATAATTACATGGTTCATCTGATGACAACTCAAGGGTTTCAAGTATGAGGCAGGACTTGGAAGATTGTATTCATCACTATTTAACTCTGTGTTGGCTTACTGAAATTCCAACGCTGGGAAAGCCAGCATTGTACCTTCATCTACATTTTCTGCAGTCGCCCCTACCAAGCCCCTACCGGCCACTGTAGCCGCATCTTCTACAATCCCCAGAACAAGAAAGAGAATTTTGTCCTCTTCGTTGGGAGCAACTTGTATTTACAAAGACCCATTCAGAGCCCCCTCTCTCTATGCCAGTGTGCACATTTCCTTTTACATCAAGATGATTTTCTTCCCTAAAGCGCTGTTCTGCCGCAGCAACAGCATTCGTCGAAAACCGAGGCTTCCCACGGACCATCCTTTGCATGACTTCCCACTAAACACATCCATCAACACTCCATCAAACGACGACAAGTCATTCCGTGCTCGTCCCCTCCACTCCTTACACGCCAAAACTGCTCCCACACCCGCAGCTCTCCTCGGCATTGGGATTGAAGAACTTGAACCCCCCCCCTATCAGGTCGTCGCTGTAATCCAGCTCGAGCCCGTACAGGTACAGCAGGCTCTTGGCGTCCACGACGCACTTCACCCCCTCGACGTCGTACTGGTCAACCTCGTCCTCCTCCTCGATGTCGTCCTCGGTGCTGAAGTCCATCACGTACGAGAGGCCGGAGCACCCTCCGTTCCGCACGCCCATGCGCAGCACCATGGGGGTGGAGGGGTCGACGGGATTCTTCGGATCGTTGTCGCGCTTGTCCTTGAGCTCCACGAGGCGCGCCATGGCCTTGGGCTTTATTTGTATGATGGCGTCGTCGGGGGGGACGTACCCTCCTCCGACGTCCTCGTCGGTGGGGGGAGGGGGCTGCGTGTCGGCGGGGGAGGAGCGGAGCGGATGAGCGGTCGACGACGACGACGTCGACGTCACTCGGGAAGAACCGGCGGTCAGGGGACGGCGGGCGGCGATACCCGTCGACGGCGAGAAGGATTCCGCCGCCTGCGGCGAGAGGGCGGCCGCCAGAGCGGTCGCCGCGACGAGGAGGACGGTCTTCGAAGGCATGGTGATGCTATTCGAGTTGATTCGAGTTCCGATTTTTTATGATTGACAGCGAGAGTGGAATCAGCAGGAACGGATTTTCGCTTCGGCCATGGGAATTGGCGATGAATCTCTAGCGACAATAAGTTGGCGATATTGATACGATAAATCGTCGTTCATAATCGCTAGTTGAAGCAGCAACCACGAACTCCACAGCAACGCACGCACTGCACGCTGCACGCGTCGGCAGCCACACAATTTCCGCCGAGCAGCCGCCGCGCACGCCCCCCGCCTCTCGCCCGCCCCCCGACCTACCGGACCGCCCGACCCCACGATGTACCTCGCCGCGATGATGCTGGCGTCGATATCCAGAGCCCTCGCGTCCTCCGCGGGGCCGGCGGCGTGCTTCGTCCACCAGGCCACCACGCGCGGGTCGCTCGCCGCCGCGGCGAGCGGCCGCCCGTCGTCGAACGCGTGGCGGCTGTTCGGTGAGAGGGCGTCCTCCTCCGGGGAGGACACGGAGCGCGCGATCAACGTTTCTCGCCTCTCCACCCTCCAGGGCCTGCTCTCCGAGCGCGGCGCCCCGGGCAGCGTGGGATGCTCCCGCGGCGGGGGCGACCTCGTCCCCGTGTCCGAGGAGGACTCCGCCTCCGCCGAGTACCGTGACCTGCATCCCCACCTCCTCCCCCTCGCGCGCAGCGCGTCGACGGGACACGTCGTGTGCGCCCTGAAGCGTGCGTACGCCGACGACGCCGACTACGAGAGCCAGAGCCTCGGCGGCCCGTGGCCGATCGTGGAGGGAGCGGTGGGCAGCCCCGGCATGCGCCTGCTGTCGCTCAACAGCGAGCACCTCATGAGGCGCATCGCCGCGGACGCCGACGCCAACCTCGAGGGGGACGACGCCACAAAGATCTTGGACGCGTACAACGACGGCCTCGGATCGGGGAAGCTCGCGGAGAAGTCGATGGACACTCCCTACGCGGCGGGAGGGGTGGAGCAGCTCGGGTACGGCCTCGACAAGTACGTCCTCCTCCGCGTGGGACCGTTCCCCGACCTCTACGAGACCATGGCCAACCAGCACCTGTCGCGGGGTGACGAGGAGTCCTCCCTGATCGCCGCCGAGGCGTCGAACGGAAAGTTCGGAGGATTCGGCTCGACCTTCGCCTTCTACGCCAAGCTCCTCGGGAGCCTCCCCAATCGCGACGAGGAGTGCCGGGACGCCGCCCGCATGACGCTGCGCATGCCCCTGCCCTCGATGGGGCTGGCGCGGAAGGATTTCGTCGACGTCGCCAAGATGGCCGGGTTCGAGACGGAGGGAGGTTCGTTGGACGGCATGATGGAATTCTACGAGAAGATTCGCGCACACGAGAAGGAGGAGAACAGCGGCGACAAGACGCCGAAGCAGACGGCGATGGAGGATGCCAACTACATCTTGGACGTGGCGTGCCTGACGGGCAGGCCGTATGGCGAGGTGAGGAAGGAGATCGCGGAGATATACAGGGCGGCGGGCATGGAGGAGGACGCTGCCTTCGCTGAGCGCTGCTGAAATGCCGGGAGAAACGGTAGTCAGTCGAATCACGTATGAATTCCATTCATTTGACGATCCCCAGCCGCAGCTATTTGTGTTTACAATTTTGGTCCTGATGCACAACTGGTGTGTGTGGGCAAGCATCAGACATGAATGTACAGGCAAATAAAGAGGTGTGCATAGTAAATAGAGTTAAGTCAAATGGATGACCAAGCTATGTTAAGCCGCCTCCAAGCTTAGGTATGTATCCTCTTCGCTGACTTGAATTATTGCAGTACGTCCATTCCAGTAAAACTTTTCACTGTCACTGGCCCAAAATGGAATCGTATCTCAAACGACAACCGAGGTATACCCCGTTCCATTCACATACGGGACGTACAATTCGATCAACGCATCGAGATCCGTGGCGGTCGTGGCGACGAAGCTCGGCCTCCTCGTCACGGCGTCCGCCCACTCCAGGTACCCTCCGTATTCGGCCGTGCGCGGCACCTCGAAATCGCGATAATGCTTCAATACGTCCAGCCGTATCCCCGCGGCCCACGGGGCGAGGGCGATGTCCACCGCGCCGATCTCCTCCCCGAAGAAGAACGGACCCTCGCACCGCTCGCCGAATTCCCGCAGGCAGGACAGCATCCTCGCGACGACGGCATCCCTGGCACCCTTTTCGTCCGCCTTCAATAGTTTGTAGAATTCGGTGCAAAATTGGTCGTCGACCCTGTCGGCCCACATCCGAGCCAGGGCCCTCCGGGCCGGCGGACCGGGGAGCAGGCGCGGCGCTCCCCCCCCGATCGCCTCGTCGACGTACTCCACGCATATCGAGCTCTCGTATACGACTACCTCCTCCTCATCGTCATCGCCGCCGCACCCCCTGCGATCGATTATCACCGGGACCTGCCCCCTCGGATTCTTCTCCAGGAGGCGCGACGTCTTCTCGAAGATATTGGGGGGCATGGTCCTCATCGATTCCGTCGCGACGAACCCTCCCGGGCACTTCTCCTCCAACGCCATCCGCGCGCGCTGCGCGTAGGGACAGAACCAGGCCGTGAGGAGCTCGATCTCCGCCGCCGGAATTTCGGCATTGGTCTTTTCGTCGTCCTTCATAATTCTGCCGCCGTCTTTATCCTCGCGCTCCTACGTTGGATGTGCCTCTCGGCCGTGATATGGACCCTTTCGATGAAGCGCTCGCTCGCCTCGAAGACCGCCCTGCCAACGTGATGCCTCACGAGGAAATGGCCGCCGATGCTGCCGAAGAAAAGTAGGACGAGGAGGACGAAGGCGCTCTGCCTCTGTCGGATGATCTCTCGCTGCGCTCGGTCGTTNGAAGAAAAGTAGGACGAGGAGGACGAAGGCGCTCTGCCTCTGTCGGATGATCTCTCGCTGCGCTCGGTCGTTTTTGTCGAAGGCGTTGAGTCTGCTCCCGAGCTCGCCACTTCCGTCCGCATTCATGTTGCGCCGATATATCGGTTCTCTTCGGCGCGGGCCCGAATATGTACGTTATGTTTTCCATCGGCCAAGGTTTCTCGCCCTCCGATCCCGTTGCCCGTTGATTGATGATGGTGTTGCCAATGACATCAATGCATGCAAGGCGAGGGTGCCTTCCACGTGGGGCAAATTAGCAGAGCCCCTACGTACATCTTCGTAGGATCAGAGAATACTTTTGGCGCGCCATGGCAAATCGCCCTCACCATGGCGTCCGCCGATGATGACGGAACAATCCCATCGACGAAGCCGACGTAACGTACGCTGACAATCAAAGATGAAGACGCCATAATCATCCCATAACCCATAATGCCCTCGGTCGGAGTCCTCCATTGCCGTATTGTAGTTCGCCACGGCAAAATCCCATCACGATGCAAGCTGCCCTCATCGGCAAGCTCCTCCTCCTCGTCCTCGTCGCAGTGGAGGAAGTAGCCCTCGCCGCCGCTTCGTCTTGGGGAACTCCTCTCGCCGCCTTCCTCGCGCCTACGTCGCCATCATCGCCCTCGTCATCCTCGC
>JALLBE010003760.1:0-11049 GCA_036939795.1 Thalassiosira mediterranea | reverse complement strand
CATGGTCCCCATGCTCATGGTCTATGGTATTTTATGCTGGTGATCATTTTCTTGCCCTAGCTCTGGGTCTCTTGGGTTGGGTTATAGGCTTCCCTCACCCTCACACTCAAGCTTGAATTTTGCCGGATTTTTGTATGACTCTCCTCAATTGAAGCTAGAAATAGCTGAGCTAGCTGAGTGCATCATTGTGAAATCCTTCTGTGGGTGGCAGGCTATACATATCATACCTTTTTTGCCTTCTACAAATACAATCAGATCACTATCACAATCCCAGCAACTGCTATTGTACTAAGGATCCAGCAGAACCGAGTACCGGAGAGAAAATTTTGGTTTCTGTCCTTTGTTGCTCATTTTGCTGCTTTTTGCTGAAAGATAAAAAACAAGGCTTCCATCATTCGACTAAGTAGGAGGGACTATTCAATTGTAGCAATGTGAGCAAAAATGTTGAGGATGCGGAAAAATATTTTCAGAGGGGTGGTGTGGGAACAAACTGCTGCTGGTGACCCTCACTGACGTGCTCTCTAGTGCATTGGCAACCATTGACGCTGACACACATTCAAATGACAAAAATATACACTGAGTTGTAAATTCAATGATAAGTTAAACATTCAATGTTAGACTCACACTGAAAATGGCCAAAATGAATGTGGTGGATTGCAGCTTGAAACACTGTCGATGTCGAGGATTCAATTGCGATTATGATTGAAATTATTGCAATTTGCGGTCTACTGACTGTGGTGTTGCAACTTCATAGACCGAGCCTTATCAGAGTTTGGTGTATTGCAGAGATCGTTGTGCTCATCAAATTTGCTAATAAGAATGACAAGCACCCTGTGTTGGTTCTCACTGTTTTGTCAAGCAAATGAAATGATAAATCAGGGCTAATAATTGCCTCCATATTGAGATGAACCTCAACATTGCAATGGAGTTGATGTTATTCCACTGGCTTTTGGCACCGCTTTGGTGGAAATCATGATTCTGTGTCTTCTCTTCAATAGTCCTCCTATGATGATTTGCACGAAACTATTGCGATGGCTAGTGGCGGTGGCATCGATGATAATTGTGTTCTACTTTATGGGATAGTGTGAGCAAAGTTGTTTTGCCACAAAGTTTGTGTGGCCGTCATCAGCAATTCCTTCTGTATCCCTTTGAATCGTAAGTGTGGCCAAGTGTTGCATAATCATACTTTCCTATACTTTCTACCTTCACTTGCCACAAAAATATGCTGTGGCATGACATTGAGTAGGACCAGGCCTAATGATGCAATTCTGATATTTGTTGCAGGCATAGGTAGGTTTCTAACGTTTCTTGCGCTTAGCAAACATTGGATGCACCTTTCTGGGTCCACCCATGTACCGTGCACCAGAGCCCCCTGAAAGCTGCGCCATGGTGCTGCCCGCCGTGCGCTTCACGCCCAGGTCCGCCAGGCGTGCCCCATCCGGGTTGTTCTTTCGAATGGCTGTGTCTTCCGCGCGCTGGTCCTTCTCCAGCTCGGTGTCGCTTGTCAGAACTGTGCGAAGGAGGTTCCTATCCTTGTCAGGTGAATTGTATGTGTAGTCATGTTCAACCGCCTCACGATCAGCCTTCTCAGAGAGGGTGGTCACTATCTTAAATGTATAACCCTGGTCTATAAGATACTGCTGGCGTTTGGCAGAGTAAAACATCTCTTGTGTGTCTGTACTAACGAGTGTGTAGAAGAAGGCGTTGAAAGAGGATCTGTTGGATCCATCTGTTTGTGTGTATGATTTGGGACGAAGGATGCGACCAAGACGCTGCGCCTCTTGCCTCCTGGAGCCAAAGTGCGACGAGACTTGGATGATGATATTGGCCTCGGGTAGATCTATTGATGTGTCTCCAACTTTACTGATGCATATTGTCCTCAGTGCACTGAAATCGTTGAAGGAGCGAAAAGAGTTTCAGTGAGGAGTGTCTCATGTGAAGTTTTGCCCCCTGCAACCCATCACATGCGTAGACACAGTTTGATATTTACTTACTCGCTTGTCCGAAAGGTGCCCAAGATAGCCTGCCGTTCCCTCTCGCTGGTCTCGCCATAAATCATGGGGCGCTTCAACATTGCTGCATAGAGCTTTAGGCTGTAAACCAAATCACTGAAGACAATAATCTTGTCCCCGCGATCCTCGTGAAATCTAACCAAAAACTCGGTTGCCCTAAGCTTTGCCGGGTTCATCACGTAAAGCATCTGCTTCATCTTTCCACTATCGGCCGTCAGGTACTCCCTCATGAAGGGGCCAGTCATGGGACACCAAACCTCCACACACTGGACATTTGCGAGATATCCTTGGGTCGTCAGGTCCATCCAGTTTGCCTCATACAGCTTTGGCCCAATGAGGAAGTTCAAGTCTGAGATGAGGTCGTCCTCACGCACCAGTGTTGCTGTAAGGCCAAGGCGACAGTGGGCCTTGACAGACCCGATGACTTTACGAAACATCTTTGCCGGCACGACGTGGACCTCATCCATCAGCAGCAGACCCCACTCTCTACTCTGTATTGCCTCCATCACCGCAGCAGATTTGTCGCTACGCTGTCCACCGTATGATATCATCGTGTAGGTGGTGATGAGAACGCAACCCCCAGGATGTATGTCGTCTTTCTTGTCTGAAGTAAAAACAGATATATTCTCCTCAGGGATGTTTGTCCACAGTTTGAACTGATACTTCCACTGCAGGACCGACACGGCGTTGGTGCAGAGGCAGACAACGGACTTTTTTATGGTCTGGGCAGCTGTGACTCCTGTGAGCGTCTTGCCGGCGCCACANGCAGAGGCAGACAACGGACTTTTTTATGGTCTGGGCAGCTGTGACTCCTGTGAGCGTCTTGCCGGCGCCACAAGGGAGGACAATGATGCCTGATCGGGCTCGGCCATTGCCGAACATCTACACGTTGCGTTACGTCATAGCATGAAGCGTGAAAGGACCGCGTAAAATGAAATGCAAAGAGGGCAGTAAAACGCAATTGTAGCCCCTCCAGTCATGGACGCGTCCGGCGACAAGTTTAACAGTCCGCATTCAATGTGCGGTTGTTTGGAAGCAGTGCAATGGTTTGCAAAAACCCAGAACAAGGCTAACCAGGCAAACACACCCATACGAGCAGAGTTTCAACATGGATGCAATGATGATTGACTGACGAAGCACCACATGACAAAGGCATGATATACCACGCACAGCCCCTGTCACCACGGCACTTCATGCAACATCAAATGCGATCACACTCATATGGTGGTTTGTGGCCCCATGAGCTTATCCAATCTGCCATTGAAAAAAACTGGCTGGAATGCAGGCAACATCACCCTTTGTTGTTGTAATCTCGATAACAAAGACATAACAAACCCACCCAACCACCACAGAATAAAACGACGGCACACACAAGTCGCCCTCACCTTACTCAGTGATCGCTCCTGATACCTTCGAATCCTTGTGTGTGGCTTCAAATCCATCGGCACGTCCGGATTCACCTTGTCGTTCCTAAAATCGTACTCCTCCATCAACGGATAATCCAAGTCGATGGCACGTCGCTTCACCACCTCTACATCCTCCCCCCGTACTTGGAACGACACTGTTGTCTTAGCCTGTGCTTTCTTCGCCGCCGCCCCCCCCTCGTCATCCTCATCGTCGGTATCGTCCCCGTCCATCTCGCGGAGTATGCGTAAATTTTCCTCCATCTCCTCTGCCTTCGTGTGCACAACGAAGCCGTCGTTGCCTTTATTACCGTCCTTGCCGTCCCCCCCATCCTTTTGGACGCCCTCCTCCGCCACCCTCGCCCTACCGATCAAGTCATCGCGGAGCAATTCGCGCAAGACAGCGGGATCTTCGCTCTCGACGTGATATCGATTGTGCTTCAATACCAATTTGGCCTTGCCGTATCGTTTTGTGCATTCACGAATGAATGCCGCCACGCCGCTAGGTAAGGCGTTCTTGCTGAATCTATCCAGCACCCTAACAATGCTCTCCGTGTCGATGTTGGTGGCGACGGCTGCGTACAGGCTGTAGGGGGTCAGTTTGTATTCGTGCACTTGCTCCGGACGGGCGACGGGTTCGGAGATTGCCACCAGAAAGTCGTACGCCTTGGGGTAAAGATCGTGGAAGGCCTCGAGGTATATGGTCCCGTCGGGACACGTCCAGCACGGACGGGAGGGATGATCAGATTTGAGGGGAAGGTCGGAGAAGTCCGATCCGAGGGAGGCGTCGCCCAGCCCACCATCAGATGACGTAGTGGTGTCAGCTTTCTTTTTGCCGGATTTGAGGAGGGATTCGCGATCGGCGGCGCGCTTCACGAGCTTCTTAGCCGAGGCGTACTCGTCCGCCCCCTCGCGGTCGTCATCGTCGTCCATGGTGACAGAGATGGTGATGGGATGGTGCTCCGGGGGGGGAAGTGAGGTCGATGAGCGTCGCCACGGCGTACCATATACCCGATCGATGGGCGATGGCCGATGGCCGATGGCGATGAGCGAGACGTGCACGCATACCCGACGGGTGACGGGTGACGGGTGGCATCTTAATCACACCCGCAGAAAATGGCTGACTTAGCTCAGATAATTGTGTAGGTATGTAAATACAAATCGTAATCTCCGAAGAGTCGTGATGGTGGTTATCACCTCCGCCCGGCGGCGGACCTAGAGCTAGCTCTAGAGATATGTAGCCATCATAATTAGCCCATCGCTGACAGTGTGACAGCACAAACAGGTGACAGTCTACATACAGCTTACCGACCGCGCAGGCGCATCGTGTCGACTGTGGCTGTGGGGGCTTTGTCCGGTCAATGGTCCGGTATGGTGCGCCGTTGAGTTTCTCGAGCTGTCACTGCTCATCAATGAGTGTTTCAAATTTCGAACTAGCTTGGCCTAGGTGGGGTTGGCATCAAGTCCATGTCAGTACATATCCTGTCAGTGTCAAGTCTACGCTGAAATTGGCTGCCATCATGTGTTGAATCGGAAGTGGGTCTAAGGAGATAGCTTTCAACGGACTGGTATGTTTTTGGCCAAATCGTGTAGAAATCCATGCTTGACACTATGCACTTGCGCGGTAAGCTGTAGTCGTGGCAGCTTCGTTTTCTTTTATCCCTTCTCCATCACGGAATTCATACGCAGCAGCTCTACCCCCCAATTGCCCATTGAAGACGGAGTCCCGTTATGATAGTATCAGATGTTTCTTTTTGGGGAAATAGGTGGAAGTTGATGGGAGTGCCATCTCTTTCCGTTCTGCTCCGTCCCGCTCCAAGAAGCGGGAGAGAGTGAAGATTACCTTTGTATTCTACAAAGACAAAGTAATTGGGACTCGCATGTATTGGGTACCTAAGGAAAGTACAGATGGTTCCGGTGTCAGGCGGCAGATGACAAGTCTGATAGCTAGGACTCTGTGCTAAATGGGCTAAGGATGTTGGCAATTTGGAGTCCAAGGTACTAATGCTAAGGAAGGTGACAGATGGTGTGTTGGCGTCAGGTGCCAGGTGCTAAGAAGCTTGGCAAAAAATCAACGAGTCCACTCTGTACGTAGCAAAATACCGTGCCCACCCTTTCCCATCCACAAGCTGCGAACCTACAGCAATGAGTGCAATGTCCACAACGCCTTCGAGCTTCCCGGCCGGCAGGCAGGACAACACATTGATAGAACACTGCATGAAGTGTAAAAATGAATGTTGTTACATCACAATGTCTAGATAGCGCATTACCAGCCAACAAGTCAAAAACAGTCTATAAATACAAAGGCATGTTTGCCTTCCCCAGGTGTGATCACTCCAAAGTCGCCGGGCAGTGCCAAGGCTTAACATTCGATAAAAAAAACAACCCCTTTGATGCCATTGCGTAGAATCAGGCTTCATCCTAATGGGATGGAAGGCCAGGCACCATTATATGGATTCTCTGCTAGCAACATTCCTATCCCATCCTTCCTTTTGGAGAAAGTTGGCTTCATGGAGTTTTCTCTAAAAGATGGCATTTGTCCTCTCTCCTTGGAAGAAGAATGGGGCACATCTAACCTCCCAACAAGCTGTTGAGTCATCCTTTGGGGAGTTGCATCAGGAACGCCCTCAAGGATAGGAGAGGGAGCTTTGTATTTCCGCTGGCTCTGGAATTGGTGATGCGATTGCCGATGCATGACTGCTTTGAGAGCTTCACTTTCACACGAGTTCCTTGAGGCATATATCTCAGGAGTGGGAGGAGTAATATTGACATAAAAGCCATACTGAGGAGAGATGTATCCATTTGAGTGGCGAGGTAAGAAATGAGGATGGCCAGGCCTGCTCCGGCCATGGGTCATAGAGGATGCCACAACTCCAGCTTGGTCTTGGGCCAAACCTTCAGAAGAAATCGGTGGAGAGTAGGACCCTGACCTTTTAAGAGCACTCTTGATAACTTTGACCTCACTCTTTCTGGCCCTCAACCCATTTCCCCCTTCAAGGCCGGGGCCAAAACCGTGACAACTATTCCTTCTTGCAGCACTCCAGTGCTTGGGCCTGGCAGGCAGGGTAGAGTCCTCGCAATATTCCACAAGTGAGCCCTTGCCACCCTCATCAGACCATGACATCTTTTTGCCTCCATTGATGCTTGAGTTGGAATCNCACAAGTGAGCCCTTGCCACCCTCATCAGACCATGACATCTTTTTGCCTCCATTGATGCTTGAGTTGGAATCATCATTTTGCGTCAATGACGCGGATTTGTGAATCCTATTGTTAATACTTGAACGCGATGAAAAATTCTGGGGTGCCTCATGATGGTTGGAAAAAGTAGATGCAGAATAGGATCCTGAAAGAGATTCTGCAGACGAGGACGTAATCTTGGATTGGGATGATAGCACAGCGCTAGTTGCAGGTCCCACACCTGAATTGCGGCTTGTCAGCTCGCTGGCTTCCATAGCTGTGACTAAATCATCGATCATCTGAGTCTCCGTAGATTGGTCCAAAGATGTGTCATTTCTTTCCGTACTCGAATTATCATGTTCTTTTGAAGAAGAATTTAGCCGTAGAGAGCGGGGCGAGGATGGTTCCTCGTTTTCCTTGTCATCTGACTGATTGAGCTGTTGCTCTAGAGCGGATGATGACGGGTTGTCATCAATAACGCCGTCACCAACGCTCCGGCAACTCTCCGTCTCGTTGGATCTAAGAACGGCCTCAGCTTCCGCCTTATCGCCCTCAGGCGAGACTCTGTCTCCGTCCGTCTCATCGCCCGGCTTCTGATCCAGGATGTCCTCATCATTGGAATGATCGCCACCAAGCAGCCATATTATTCCAAGCACGGGCGCACGAATCACGGAGGCGAACAAACCGAGGTCGTCGTCGACCCGATCTGCTTCAATTGGGCGATCGAATGCCATGGTGGATGTCGAGGAGGTGCCGCGCCGCCGCGACGTCGAGAGGAAATGGAATGACCCGTATGGCTTGAATTGTGCGATGGAATGACATGATAGGGGTCGATGACGCCTACCGCAACCGCAACCGCGACGTCAAGAGGAAAAATGGCAATGCCATCGTCGAACCACCCGAGATGTCGAATGTTCAACATGTTTCATGTCAGATGTCAAGACGTTCAACGTTGATCTTTTGTCACGGCTGCATATGACGGGTGATAAACGGGTAACGGGTGAAAAACGGGTAACGGGTGACACTGAATCTACACCAGCAGATCTTCCAGGCAGGATAGGGATGGATCGTAATGACAATACGTAGGTAGAGTCATGATGGTGATTACAAACAACGGCAACGACCAAGCAACCCCAAACCCCAACGGCATCTTCGATCGTCGTCGCACCCTGCAACTCGTCGGCACTAAAATCGTCGCGATAGGACCAAAGTCGGTCGACTGGAGAGGGGACAGGCGCAGGAGGACGCATGCCGGCTGTCCTCGGTTTGTCCTGGTGTGAGCAGCGCGGCGCGGTTCGTTTCGGAGCCGGGTGCCTCCTCCATCCTCCGCGGTCCGCGGGCCGGGGTGAGAATCCTCCTTCACTCCGCGCCGTCCTAGTGCCAGTCGCTAGAGTCAGCGCCTCCGGTTCCCGATTCCCGAGGAGAGCGTCAATTGATTGATTTTGGGGGTGACTCCTTCTTTCGGATACGCCAAGGCGAGGTATCTATTCAGCAATGGCCATGAATACGCTGATACCGAGCTTCGTGCTCTTCATCCTGCTCGTGGCATCGACGGTTACGACTTTCGTCGTTCTCCACTCTTCCATTCACCATCTCCGCCTGTCTTACCAAGGTGACATCGCGTCTGTCAATGATCACCTGAAGGCCGTGCAGAGTCAGCAGTCGCAATACGCACAGCAGGTCCAAGCGCTGGCCGAAGTTGTTGCCCAATCTCTGAACGCGACGGATGAATACATACACAACATCACGAGTCAGGTCACGGAGACCAAGGACGTGATGGAGGACAACATGGCAACCGTGCAGGAGGTCCAACAGAACCAGAACTCGCTCATGGCCGTGCAGTTCGCGGGAATGTTCACCATACTTGTGATACTCGTGAGCGGATATCATCTCAGCCAGCATTTGAGGCACATGCACAGCCCGGTCGTGCAGCGCAAGATCATGGCTGTGTTGTGGATGACGCCGATTTACTCCGTGTCATCGTGGATGTCTTTAGTGTTCGAAGACGCTGAGCCGTACCTCGCAGTGGTACGAGAATTTTACGAGAGTTATTGCGTGTATATGTTCTTCGCATTCCTGATATCGGTGTTGGGGAGGGGGGATAGGTTGGCAGTTGTGGACCTGTTGGAGGCGAAGGCAGACCAGCTGAGCAGGCCTGATAAATGCCGGTGCGGTCCCAAGTTTTGGAAGAGATGTTGGCAGGGTTGTTGCAACAAGTGTGGCAAGAGGCGGAGGGTGCCCAATGATTTGACGCTGACTGAAAATGTCGTGGGAGAAACTGGAACAAATGGTTCCAGTGCCGCTGCGGGAGCTACATCGATTCCACAACCCTCTCGAAACGTGGTGATGGACGAGAGTGGGAACTACGTCACCCCCGCTCGGCTCAAGGCCGAGCAGACTCTCGATCAGTGTCAAATGTATGCGATGCAGTTCGTGCTCCTGCGTCCCGTCACGGCGATAGGGTGGCTCGTCTCAAATCAACTCGTTGAGCCGAAGCAATTTCTGGATCCCACGACGCCCCAGCTTTACATCACGATAGTGACCAACCTGAGCATCTTCTTCGCTTTCCGAGGCCTCGTGCGATTCTACCACGCCACGCGGTCCAACCTTGCTTGGTGCAATCCGTGGCCAAAATTCCTGTGCATCAAAGGAGTTGTCTTCATGACTTTCTGGCAGAAGATGATGCTAAGCTTGATAGTAAACGTGGGCTATGCTGACAGCTTCGACTCGCAAGAGGACGCTGCTTCCTTCGTCATGCGGGCACAGAATTTCCTGATCTGTCTCGAAATGCTCTTCTCGGCTGTGGCGCACTGCTTTGTCTTTCAGCCTGATGAGTGGTCGGCGGGATATCGAGAAAGGGAAGAGGAGCGGAGACGGAGGAGCCAAGCAAGGGCATTTGGGGACAGTGTTGCGCTCGGGGACTTTATTGAGGACGTGAAGGTGATCATGATGGCGTCGAAGAGAAAAAAGAGGCGACGGAAGCATCAGGCCGCGAAGGAGCAGGGGAATGAAGGGGGCGGACTAGCTTCACCTGGGTCTGATGAAGGGGCGCTGTCACCCAGCTCAACGGGGGATGATGATGACGACGACGATGAAATAGGCCGTCTAGAGCTGGCCCTGTCTCGCTCATTGGGAGGTGGCTCGGATGAGGGGATGGATGACAGTTCTGGACGGAGAGATAGGATTGGCAACTCAGGAAAATCAACGAGTTTCAGCGACACCAGCCTTGAAGACGCTGAGTTCGTAATGGAAATGGTGACGCCACCACCTCCTGGGGGTAGGAGGCGCCTGGACACGGGAGGCTCTGCGGACTCCGATGGGGGGGAGATGAGAGGGAGCATGAGGCGGATCGAGGATTTCATCAACAAGCACAGTCCTAAGCCCAATGAAGACCACACTGGAATTGTCTGAACCATCGCACATCCGAAGAAATAGCCTGAGAGGGGGCGGGGGCACAAATAGCAGTCTTGTTACTTCTTGATGCTAGAGAGAGTGTTGTTTATGATTCATCTTGTTGTGATCTTGCTTGGCAGACTAATGGCAAACATCACCTTGTATTCTCTTATTGTTGGGTCAAGACGCCTACTGTGAGCCTCAGTTCCAACTACTGCGTCCAATTTAGAGTGATCTTGCAAGAATAGCTGAAGCTCTTGAAAGAGTTTTTGAAGAAACAAATATTCTAAAAAAGGGTAAGTCAGCCTCCATTTCCATAGCAAGAATCCATCAAAATTCTACATTCAAAATTGATGGCCCCTCTTCATAGCCCCAAATGAGTTTTAAGGTACAAATATACCTTACTTTGAATACTGCCATAGCACTTTATTTGGAGGCTCATGTTTTTCAAGTGAAGTAAAAAACTGCTAATACAAGAAAATAGCCCTAAAACATGGTGGGGATGCAAATGGGGTAGCCTGCTGGTGTGGAACAACTGAACAGGCACATTTTGACATAATGTCTATGTAAAGCCTCTGCAAGGGCAAGGCATTTCATTACACACTAGACTTCACAACTCTCTCCAGATGAAAAATGGATGGTCAATGTCAATGGATACTTAGTAGAAACAAAGTGAGATGGATTCATCATAACTTAGAAATGACAAAAAGATGGAGAAAGGGTATAAGGATTGACTAATTGGTGCAAAATATACCATGCCAGCTATGGAGGGCCTGAGATAGCAATGCTTCAGTTATTTGCTGATCCAGGGCCCTCAAACTCAAATGGTCCCACATGGTGCATTGGATCCTGAGAAAATGGCACAAAATGGGTTACCATTCGATTTAGTCGCGATCCGCACCCTCCGTGCTGACGCGTGGTTGAAAACAGGTTTAATTTGAAATAGGTTTCACGACGTGTTCAATGGCTTCCATTTTCAAATTACCGTGTACGATGCTAGGTAAAAAAATTCAAATTTCAAAATTAATTTTCATCAGTCATCCGTTGAATGGCTCCTCCGGTAT
>JALLBE010003755.1:13198-20694 GCA_036939795.1 Thalassiosira mediterranea | reverse complement strand
AAGTGGGACATGAACAGCCATTTGATCTCCATCAAAATCCGCGTTAAAAGCTGAACAAACTAAAGGATGTAGTTTAATAGCACGCCCTTGAATAATAATAGGCTCAAAAGCTTGTATTCCTAGTCTATGTAATGTGGGGGCTCGATTTAAGAAAATCGGATGATTTGCTAATACTTTTTCAAGTACGGGATCTATAATTGGTTCATTTTGTTGAAGCAAATTTTTTGCGACTTTCATATTACTTGCTAACCCCTGATTAATCAATTCACGGATTATAAACGGTTGAAATAATTCAATTGCCATTTCGTAAGGTAAACCGCACTGGTTTAATTTCAAGCTCGGGCCTACAACAATAACAGATCGACCAGAATAGTCTACCCGTTTTCCTAATAAATTCTGACGAAAACGCCCATGTTTTCCTTTTATAATATCTGATAATGATTTTAAAGGTCGATTATTTGCACTTAACGCAATTTTTCCTCGTTTTCCATTATCAATTAATGTATCTACTGCTTCTTGTAACATTCGTTTTTCATTTCGAATGATTAATTGAGGAGCATCAATTTCTAATAGTCGAAGTAGACGATTATTACGTGTAATGATTCGTCTATATAATTCATTTAAATCAGAAGTAGCAAAACGTCCACCTTCTAATTGAATCATTGGTCTTAAAGCAGGTGGAATAACAGGTAGTATTGTTATAATCATCCATGCAGGGTTTGCACCTGTTGTTAATAAATTTTCTAAAATACGAATTCGTTTAATTGACTGATCTCGTAATTTATAAATCCGTTGGTATTCCCATTTTTTAGACCAATGTGAAAAGTTATAAAATGGTTGTTCTTTATGGAGAACTTTGCTACAAAGCGTTATAAAATTACGTGTTTTAATTATTTCTTGATCAAGATTTAACTTTTCTAATTCACGTTTAATTAAAACAGCACCAATTAAATAGTTTGGTGTTGATCTTAATAAATATTTTGGTGTATTTCGACGTCGATTATGTGATTTTGAGTGTGGCTTTAAAGGATAACCTGTGAACCCTAACTCACGACAACGGCGGTATTGTTGTAAATCCCAATGAAGTCCATAAAAAGCAATTTCATCTTCAGCAATAAAATAAGCAAGAGATGCTAATTTTATTCGTTTTATTCGTTCATCATAAAAATTTACAATATTAGATTTTTTTGCTTTTGATTTTTCTTTTAAAAATTTTTTACAATTTAAAATTACTTTGGGACCAGTAAGATAATTACTAATATCTGATGAGAAAAATTCAGGGATATCTTTATTATCTTTTTCTTTACTATCTCGTGTATCAGCAAATTCTGTCCATCCAGTATCTAATCTTTTTTCACATTGTTCCACTTCCAGAAGTAAGGCAATATAATTTGGCCGACTATTCGTATACCAAACATGTGTAACTGGATAAATTAAATTAATATGACCCATTCTGTGTCGTCGAACTCGTGATTCCGTTAATTCAACTCCACAACGTTCACATATTAGACCTTCATATCGAACTCGTTTATATTTTCCACATGCACATTCTAAACTTTTACTTGGACCAAAAATTCTTTCACAAAATAAACCATCCATTTCAGGTTTAAAAGTTCGGTAATTAATGGTTTCAGATTTTTGGACTTCCCCAACAAATTGACCATTAGGTAATTTTCTATGAGANTTGCGGTTTCTCCTATTCAAGTTGTTTCTGTTGCTGCATCTTTAATCCCATTTTTTGAACATGATGATGCCAATCGGGCTTTAATGGGTTCAAATATGCAAAGACAATCGGTACCATTATTATTACCACAAAAACCTATTGTTGGCACAGGTCTAGAAAATCAAATTGCATTAGACTCGGGTATGGTAATAAATGCTCAGCGAGATGGTATTGTTGAATCAGTAAGTGCAAATAAAATTATTATTCGGGAAAATTCTGGACAACATTGCAAGTATGATTTGCAGAAATATCAACGGTCAAATCAAGAAACATGTATTAATCATAGACCAATTGTTTGGGAAGGTGAAAAAATTAAATCTGGCCAAATGTTAACTGATGGACCAGGAATCATAAGTAGTGAACTTTCTTTAGGACAAAATGTTTTAGTAGCTTATATGCCATGGCAAGGCTACAATTTTGAAGATGCAATTTTGATTAATGAACGATTAGTTTATGAAGATATTTTTACATCAATTCATATCGAAAGATATGAAATTGAAATTGATCGAACGGCTGAAATGTCTGAACAAACAACTAATAATATTCCAAATTTAAGTCTTTCGGATGTTCAAAACTTAAATGAGGATGGAATTGTTACAATTGGAACATTTGTAAAACCAGGAGATATCTTAGTAGGAAAAATTATTCCTAAAGATGATTCTGAGCAATTACCAGAATCAAAATTGCTTAGAGCAATTTTTGGTGCAAAAGCAAAAGGTGTTCGTGATACATCATTTAGAATGCCAGAAGGTGAATATGGCAGAGTTATTGAAACTTTAACATTTAATCGAAGAACAAAATTAGCATATAAATTTGAAAAAATTCAAATTTTTATCGCACAAATAAGAAAAATTCAAGTAGGGGATAAAATTGCAGGTCGTCATGGGAATAAAGGAATAATTTCTCGTATTTTACCACGTCAGGATATGCCTTTTCTTCCAGATGGTACACCTATTGACATTATTTTAAATCCTTTAGGAGTTCCATCAAGAATGAATGTAGGCCAACTCTATGAATGTTTATTAGGACTAGCAGGTCATAAATTAAATCGTCGTTTTAAAATTTTACCATTTGACGAAATGTATGGCTCAGAAATTTCTCGAATTTTAATTAATAAAAAATTACGACAAGCTTCAATTGAAAATAATGAAGCATGGCTTTTTAACCCTTATTCACCAGGAAAAATGGTTCTTCTTGATGGAAGAACTGGTAAAGAATTTGATAATCCTATAACTGTTGGTAATGCATATATGTTAAAATTAATCCACTTAGTTGATGATAAAATGCATTCTCGAGCAACTGGTCCTTATTCATTAGTAACTCAACAACCATTAGGTGGGAAGGCTCAGCATGGTGGTCAACGATTTGGTGAAATGGAAGTCTGGGCACTTGAAGGGTTTGGTGCATCTTTTACATTAAAAGAACTATTAACAATTAAATCTGATGATATGCAAGGAAGAAATGAAACTTTAAATTCTATCATTAAAGGGCAACCAATTCCAACCTCAGGTATACCAGAATCATTTAAAGTTTTAGTTCAAGAATTACGATCAATTGGATTAGATTTAAGTACCTATCGAATTGATGAATTTAGTGCAGACCAATCATATGAAATTGAATTAAATCTAATTGAAAAATATAATCCGTTACTAAAAACTTTCTCTCACACATCAAATATAAATAATATTTCATTTTAAAAATTGAATATGATACG
Source organism: Thalassiosira mediterranea (assembly GCA_036939795.1). Taxonomy (NCBI): domain Eukaryota; phylum Bacillariophyta; class Thalassiosirophyceae; order Thalassiosirales; family Thalassiosiraceae; genus Thalassiosira; species Thalassiosira mediterranea. The sequence goes on along the minus strand of JALLBE010003755.1, from coordinate 17,257 downwards.
CTCTGAAAAAGAATTTGATTATATAAAAATAAAATTAGCTTCTCCTATGAGACCATTCCAATATTCTCATAGGAGAAGCTAATTTTATTTTTATATAATCAAATTCTTTTTCAGAGCGTATCATATTCAATTTTTAAAATGAAATATTATTTATATTTGATGTGTGAGAGAAAGTTTTTAGTAACGGATTATATTTTTCAATTAGATTTAATTCAATTTCATATGATTGGTCTGCACTAAATTCATCAATTCGATAGGTACTTAAATCTAATCCAATTGATCGTAATTCTTGAACTAAAACTTTAAATGATTCTGGTATACCTGAGGTTGGAATTGGTTGCCCTTTAATGATAGAATTTAAAGTTTCATTTCTTCCTTGCATATCATCAGATTTAATTGTTAATAGTTCTTTTAATGTAAAAGATGCACCAAACCCTTCAAGTGCCCAGACTTCCATTTCACCAAATCGTTGACCACCATGCTGAGCCTTCCCACCTAATGGTTGTTGAGTTACTAATGAATAAGGACCAGTTGCTCGAGAATGCATTTTATCATCAACTAAGTGGATTAATTTTAACATATATGCATTACCAACAGTTATAGGATTATCAAATTCTTTACCAGTTCTTCCATCAAGAAGAACCATTTTTCCTGGTGAATAAGGGTTAAAAAGCCATGCTTCATTATTTTCAATTGAAGCTTGTCGTAATTTTTTATTAATTAAAATTCGAGAAATTTCTGAGCCATACATTTCGTCAAATGGTAAAATTTTAAAACGACGATTTAATTTATGACCTGCTAGTCCTAATAAACATTCATAGAGTTGGCCTACATTCATTCTTGATGGAACTCCTAAAGGATTTAAAATAATGTCAATAGGTGTACCATCTGGAAGAAAAGGCATATCCTGACGTGGTAAAATACGAGAAATTATTCCTTTATTCCCATGACGACCTGCAATTTTATCCCCTACTTGAATTTTTCTTATTTGTGCGATAAAAATTTGAATTTTTTCAAATTTATATGCTAATTTTGTTCTTCGATTAAATGTTAAAGTTTCAATAACTCTGCCATATTCACCTTCTGGCATTCTAAATGATGTATCACGAACACCTTTTGCTTTTGCACCAAAAATTGCTCTAAGCAATTTTGATTCTGGTAATTGCTCAGAATCATCTTTAGGAATAATTTTTCCTACTAAGATATCTCCTGGTTTTACAAATGTTCCAATTGTAACAATTCCATCCTCATTTAAGTTTTGAACATCCGAAAGACTTAAATTTGGAATATTATTAGTTGTTTGTTCAGACATTTCAGCCGTTCGATCAATTTCAATTTCATATCTTTCGATATGAATTGATGTAAAAATATCTTCATAAACTAATCGTTCATTAATCAAAATTGCATCTTCAAAATTGTAGCCTTGCCATGGCATATAAGCTACTAAAACATTTTGTCCTAAAGAAAGTTCACTACTTATGATTCCTGGTCCATCAGTTAACATTTGGCCAGATTTAATTTTTTCACCTTCCCAAACAATTGGTCTATGATTAATACATGTTTCTTGATTTGACCGTTGATATTTCTGCAAATCATACTTGCAATGTTGTCCAGAATTTTCCCGAATAATAATTTTATTTGCACTTACTGATTCAACAATACCATCTCGCTGAGCATTTATTACCATACCCGAGTCTAATGCAATTTGATTTTCTAGACCTGTGCCAACAATAGGTTTTTGTGGTAATAATAATGGTACCGATTGTCTTTGCATATTTGAACCCATTAAAGCCCGATTGGCATCATCATGTTCAAAAAATGGGATTAAAGATGCAGCAACAGAAACAACTTGAATAGGAGAAACCGCAATAAAATCGACTTCAGATGGGGTAACAGTTAAAAAATCTTGTTTATAGCGAATAGGAATTAAGTTTTTTGTTAAATAATTCTCTTCATTTGTCGAAATATCAGCAGGAGCAATTTTATAAAAATCTTCAATATCTGCTGTTAAATAAATAGGGTTTCCTGTTTTAATAACTTTTCCATTAATAACTCGCCAAAAAGGTGTTTCTAAAAACCCAGATTCATTAACTCTTGCACATGTTGTTAGTGAAGCAATTAATCCTACATTTTGACCTTCAGGTGTTTCAATTGGACAAATACGTCCATAATGACTTGGATGAATATCTCGTACAGCAAAACTAATACGATCTCTATCAAACCCCCCAGGTCCTAAACCACTAATTCGACGTCTATGCGTCAATGAAGATAATGGATTTGTCTGGTCCATATATTGTGATAATTGACTTGCACCAAAAAATTCTCTAATAGTTGCACCAACGATATTAAAACTTGATAGTTGACTTGAATATGTTTTATTTGTTTGACTCCGTAGTTTTCGTAATAATCTTTGGAATCCAATACGGAATAAATTTTGTAATAATTCCCCGACAGAACGAACACGTCGATTCTTTAAATGATCAATGTCATCACTAATTTGTTTAGAAGTAGATAAGGTTATTAATTTATCAATTATTGCAAAAATATCTTCATATGTGATTGTAGTAATTCGCTTTGATAATTTTATATTTAATCTATTATTTAATTTTGAACGACCAATTTTTCCTAAACGATAATAAGAAGGATCAAAAATTCTAGAAAATTCTGAGATATTCTTATAATAATTTTTATTTAAATCAAAACGTAACAATTTATTTGGTTGATAAATTGAATGGGTTAACAATGGTTTATTAAAATAAAAAAATTCAGAATTTTGTAAGTTTTGACAAATTTCTAAATCGCTGACACCCATTTCTTTTAATAAATGAATAATTGGTTTTTGTGTTACTTTATCAAGTTGAATAATAATTTCATCTTCTTGGTTTTTTATAGGATGTTTTGAAATATTAATTTTTGTATTTTTTTGAAAACCAAATCGAATCCATGAGCCATATTCAGGAATTAATGTGGCAGTATAAAGTTCCTTTTCTTCATATTTTTGTTTATAAATATCTTGTATTAAATGATCATCTTTATATTGAATAATTTTAGATTTAGTCTTTAAATATTTTGTTTTGTTTTTAAATATTTTTATCTGTGATTGGCTTCTTTTTTTATCTTTTTTTTTTTTAGTAACGTTATATTTGAATTTAATAAGTTCCTTAAAACTATTTGTAAAATAAATATTAGATTGTATTTTATCTCTATTAATACTAGTATTAATTTTTGGTATAATATTTGATTTTAAAAAATTAAAGTTATTAAGCTGTGTAAAATTGTCTAAATCACGTAGTAAAAAAATAAGTAATTCAATATTAATATTTGACTTTACTAATATTTCTGACTTCTGGGATATTCTATCGTATAATTTTTTAACTTGTTTAACTTCGTTTAGATTATTATTGTTCAAATTTTTTATCGTTTTTAAAACTTTATATTTTGTAACAGTTTTTATTAATAAATTAAAACAATTGACTATTAGGAAAATCCGATGTTGGTTATTAGGTAATACAAAGTTTTCATTAGATGCTAACCATTTTAAAAAAACTTTAATCCGTTTTATTTTTGTAGATAGATTTTGTATTTTAAACAAGCTTTTATACACTTTAAAATACTCAACAAATGAAGATCCAAAATTAATTTCATAATCTTTTAATTGTTTAAACGAATAAATATTAATTGTTTCACCCTGCCAATTCCAATCTTCTTCTTTTTTAATAAACCTTATTTTCTTTTTTTTATCACTAATTAATTTTTTTTTAATCGTTGGTTTTAAAAAATATAATCGGCTTTCGGTAGGCAAAATTTCACTTGGTGGAGTAAAGCTTTTTAATTTTCCAATTTCACTCGAGATTATCCTTTTAATTCTTTTTCTTTTTTTTTGATGTTTATTTTTCTCAAAATATACACCTGGACTTCGAATAATTTGGCTTACAATAACACGTTCACACCCATTAATAACAAAAGTTGCAGAGCTTGTCATTAACGGTAAATTAATGATAGGAAATTTACTATGGTATTTTATAGTATTTGTTTTTTTATTTCGAACTTCTAAGGGAA
>JALLBE010003755.1:5698-8198 GCA_036939795.1 Thalassiosira mediterranea | reverse complement strand
TGTATCAGCCCAACAAATGTTAAATGCATGGCGATATGTAATACTTATCTCAACAATTATTGGAGCAGTTTTAACACCTTCTACTGATCCTCTTACGCAATTATTGCTTTCTTTTGCAATATTATTACTCTATTTTTCAGGCGTAGGTATCCTGTTTTTAATAAAAAATTAATTTATATATATACTTAAAAAGTATTTAATTCATGGCAACTAACAAGTTTTTTAAAAGTCTTTTATTTACTTTCACGATTGCTATAAGTTTATTTGGTTTTTCTGTAGAAAATTCATTTGCATACCCCGTGTTTGCTCAACAAGGCTACTCAAACCCACGTGCAGCAAATGGTAAATTAGCTTGTGCTAATTGTCATTTAAACCAAAAAGCTATTGAAATTGAAGCACCACAAGGTGTACTTCCTAATTCTGTATTTGAAGTTGAAATCAAAGTACCATATGATGTAACTCGTAAACAAATTGGTGCTGATGGTCAACCAGCAGATTTAAATGTAGGTGGAATTCTTATTTTACCTAAAGGATTTAAATTAGCTTCTAAAAAGCAAATTTCTCCGGAAGTTAAAGCGAAAAATAAAGGTGTATTCATTTCACCATATAGTACAGAGTTTGATAATATTTTAATTGTTGGCCCAATTGCTGGTAAAACACACCAAGAACTTATCTTCCCTGTAGTTGCACCAGATCCTGAGAAAGATTCAGATGTTAAATATTTAACATACCCATTCTATGCTGGTGGTAACCGTGGTCGTGGTCAAGTTTACCCTACTGGTGAAAAAAGTAATATAAATGCTTTTGGTGCAAGTCAAGCTGGTCAGATTACTGAAATCACATCTACTGAAAAAGGTGAGTCTAAAATTACAATCGTTAATTCTGACGGTGTAACAACTTCTCAAACTCTTTCAGCAGGTTTACAATTACTTGTAAAACAAGGTGATATTGTAAAAGAAGAGCAACCATTAAATATTGATCCAAATGTTGGTGGATTTGGACAAGAAGAATCAGAAATTGTATTACAAGATGCATCACGCATTTTAGGATATTTAGCTTTCTGCTTCTGTTTATTATTAACTCAAGTTCTTTTAATTCTTAAGAAGAAACAATACGAAAAAGTTCAAGCTGCCGAACTTAACTTCTAATCGCTAAGAATAAAAAACTGATTTTTCAAATTTTTAGTTTAAATAATAATAACTGTTTATTTACTAATAATTTTCATCATTTACTTTTATAGTAAAAAGCTTTAGCAATGATATTTTTTATGTCATTGCTGAAGTTTTTGTTAACTAATTGGTATTATATTATTATTTTTTCATTATAAATTAGACTTAAAATGAAATAAGAATATAGAGGTTCACATAAATGAGTTTTAAGTATTAATAGTCAGTAATTTTAAAATGGCTTAAAATGCTAAAACGGATAGAAAAAATAGTTGAATGTTTTTCTTTTAACGGTAAAATATCTAAATTTATGTAGATAAAATAACAAATTATCTTCTTACATTTATTTAAAAAGATAATTTGTTATTTTATCTACATAAATTTAGATATTTTACCGTTAAAAGAAAAACATTCAACTATTTTTTCTATCCGTTTTAGCATTTTAAGCCATTTTAAAATTACTGACTATTAATACTTAAAACTCATTTATGTGAACCTCTATATTCTTATTTCATTTTAAGTCTAATTTATAATGAAAAAATAATAATATAATACCAATTAGTTAACAAAAACTTCAGCAATGACATAAAAAATATCATTGCTAAAGCTTTTTACTATAAAAGTAAATGATGAAAATTATTAGTAAATAAACAGTTATTATTANTAAAAAGATAATTTGTCATTTTATAAATTAATATTTAATCTTCGATCTCAAATATTTCTTTAAAGACTTTTGATACTTTATCACCTGAATCAATTGATTCTAATGGATCTTTTCTTAAACGGTGACGTAAACATAAAGTAATAATACGTTCAATATCTTCGATTGTTACTTTTTCTCTACCATTATAAGCAGCATGTGCTTTTGCGGCACGATTTGTTACGATATCACCTCGTAATCCATCTACATCTAATTGACTACAAACTTCCGAGATTTTAACACGTAAGTCATAGTCCATTTGAACATTTGGTAATAAATTTTGAGCGCTAACAATTCGATCACGTAATTCTTGTTGTTGTGCTTCGTAATTTTCGATCCACACCATTGGTGTTTGATCAAATGATGTTCGTTCTTCTACTACTTTTACACGTAAAATTGGATCTTTAACTGTTCGAATTTCTGCGTGCATACCAAATCGATCTAATAATTGTGGACGTAGTTCCCCTTCTTCAGGGTTACCTGACCCAACTAATACAAATCGAGCAGGGTGGCGAATTGAAATCCCCTCACGTTCAACTGTATTCCAACCAGAAGCTGCTGAATCTAATAAAATATCAACTAGATGATCATCTAATAAATTAACTTCATCTACATAAAGTAGACCTCTATTAGC
>JALLBE010003751.1:0-22073 GCA_036939795.1 Thalassiosira mediterranea | reverse complement strand
CCAGCTCCAGCTCCAGCTCCAGCTCCAGCTCCAGCTCCAGCTCCAGCTCCAGCTCCAGCTCCAGGCACACTCTAGAGGCGTAGATAGAGCTGGATGCTGGATAATGCCTCTACCTATGGTAGACTAGACAGCTGGATTGGGGTTGATTGTCACGCTGATGTTCGTTTCCTCTGTGGTACCATATTATATGTACAATACAATTTAGGCATGGCGGTTGTAGGACAGCCAGTAAATCAGATGTGTATGTACCTATAGAGCATCACATCCGAGACTCGGCCTTGCTGGGAACTAGTATGAGACAAAACACGTCAGCAGATCCTTGACTATATATGTAGAATTGAGCTCCTTCAGATTCCGTCTGATACAGTTAACGTAGGAATTAATAAATGAGACAACACGTCAGAAGATTGGTGACTGAATCGTGTCAGTCAATCACTAGTTAGATTCTCTCACGTGATTCATGGGCGGGCGGGTTGGGTTGGAATGGGTCACTTTTTGAGAGGCATTTTTGGATTTTGTGTTTTATCGTGTATCATACCATACACCTTTTACTTCCACTGATCAACTCTATCTTGACACACTCACTGCAGCGCGGAAAGAGGCAGAGCCCGCCGTACCTCGCCTGAAAAGTCATGTATGAACATGGTATTGTAATCATCAGGGCGGCTCATAAAATCATTGTCGACACTATCCACTGCAGGAGGTACCTATTGTACCATACCATACCATCTCCCCACCATTCCACATCTCGTTAGAAACATGGTCGCCACAGTCCAACAAGACGAGGTCTCGAATAATGCCCGTAGCAAACTCCGCCGCGCGCTGAAGAAGTTCCGTTTCCGCCGAACACGAAAAGAGGACGACAAGAAGTTACTCAAGCGAGTGGATACCGACAAAACCCTCGACACAATTAACTTGATGCCCAAAACCTTGAGCGAGGCCTTGCCTGAAGATCCAGTTGAAAGGGCAAATGATCCTCGTGCAATCGTTGTCACTGAGTGCACTGGTACCTTCAACATGATTGGGTGCAACAAGACCTGGGAGAATCTTTGTGGGTACGCTGAATCAGAAATCATCGGCAAGGACTCATCGATTTTGCAAGGCCCTGAAACCAACCAGCTTGGTCTCCGTGAGGCGGTCCAAAGACTTTTCGAGGAAGAAAAGCCTGTGCGGGTGGTCACTACGAACTATCGCAAAGATGGTTCGAGGTTCAAGAATTTGTTGACTCTCGGACCCATATTTGATCAGGCTTCTGGGAAAATGACGCATTGTGTCGCAATACTGAAGGATATTACTCACCTTTCCAAGCAATAAAAAATCATTGAAGAATTTGGGGGCTAAAATCGGGAGTCGATGTGTCAATACTGCGGAGCTATCAAGGCAATGATGTATCAAATATATAAGTTGCATAGAGTTATCTTGATCATACAATAAAATCTTGATCATACAATAAAACTGCAGTCCCTGCACATGAATGTGTGATAGTTGTTAGATTCGTCATACCCAGGTCATAACCAACGGCTTTTAGTCGTTTGAACTGAGAGGTCGAATATGCACTAGCCTTGATGAATGGTGAATTAAAGAATTCTCTTGCTGATATCTGCTGATATTGATTTCATCAGGGAGAAATGCATTACGAGAATATGGTCCAGTAGTCAATCGGAAGTTTATCCTGCTCTTGCGAGCAGGGTAAAGAAAAACTAAACGCTGCACCTACGGAGCAGTTGAGTTAGGAAGATGGCAACTGTTCATTTGAGATATTACTCCAAAGGTCCAGTATGAATGTTACTGCATATTACCATATTGAGCCGTCCGGCACCTTTCATGGTAGCTCTAGAGCTGAATGCACCTTGTACACTACTGCCAGGTACTGCACAAAGCACATCCACCTATATCCACCCAGTGCTGCCCATCCAAGCCCTGTGCACCATGATATCGAATGTTGTGAGTCTTCGAACTATTCCTCGCAACTCTAGACCAACACAGTGCCTGGAATCAATCTTGCTTCGCCTTGGGGAGGAACACGATACCGACAACCAAAATCGAGACCAGCCCAAGCACGAGCCCGCCGACGCAGAGCAAGGCCATGGCCATCAGCGGCTTCATCCCCCTCTTCTGAGTCAGGTTCTCGTACAGACCGATGGCCCACGTCCCGCTCCTCATGAGAAGCGACCTCGTCTGCCCCATGGGCCCGAACGGGCCGAAGAGGAACGGCACCGGCTCCGTGTCGACGTACTCGTTCGTCGCCCACCTCACCATCCCGTCGAGGCTGCGGTTGCCGTCAAACTCTCGCACCGTCCATCCGTCGATGAGGAAGAAGGTGGGGAAGCTGTGCACGCCGAAGCGGGAGGAGAGGGCGCGCTCGGCGGCGCCGTCGACCTTGGCCACGTTCACCTTGCGATCAATACCCTTCTGGGTGTGCCTGGCGTGGAGCTGGGCAGCGACCTGCTCGTAGGTGGAGGCAAAGCGAGTGCAGTGGCCGCACCTTTTGCCAGATAGTCGTGACAAAGAGTGGTGCGGAGGTGAGTAGGTGAGTCTTCGACAATGTTACAAGGAACGAGTTGGGATCTTCCATGAGCCTCACTCCATCAGGTGCAATGCATTCCAAACAAGAAATCGACGCCAAATGCAAGGGAAGATGACGGGAGACGATACTGATCTGGTCACCCAACGCAACTAAAGCACTCGTCCCAAACAAAAGTTTAATCTGGTCATAAGCTCCAACTTGTTCAGCATTTCCCGGAGTCGTCGCAAAGTAACAGTGCCCACATGAGGCGATTATGTGCCGATAATGCCAAACAATGTCCGCTCTAGAACACCTGACATTGGCTTTCAAGTGGCCCCAAGTCTTTCTCTGCTGACACCCTCCAAGTAAAATGAAAATCGCAAATGATCGACATCGGCATCAATATCTCACCATGGGGCGTAAAATTCTACGAGCCACGCGTCCCCTTCTCTCAGCGAGGAGTCGAAATTCTTCGAATTCAACACCTTGACCGGCATGCGAGGCCCAGGCTGCTTGGCTATTTCGTCGTCGCTCAACTTCTTCGTCGCCGAGGCCGCGGCTGTGGCATCGCCGGCAGCCGCCGACACGACGAACGAGACGCCGGGCGACCCACCGCCGCCGCCGAACGAGTGATGAGCCAGGCCGACGAGGGCGAGGAGGAGTGCCGCCACCGTGAGAGGCAGGGCGCGTTGGCGACGGAGACCTCGTCGGCGGGTGGGATGGGCGGGCGACGTCGTCATGCTGTTCCGATTTTAGAAACCAACCTCACGGGGGGCGATGGGGAGTTTTGGATTTCGGAATGGATTCTTTTTGAAGCTCCCGCATTTTGGCGATAATAAGACTTCAGACTAAAAGATACATATTAATCCTACATACGTATGATTGATTAGTGTCGCCAAAAATCCACCTGGAAATGGGCTGACCTTGCTGGCGGGCGTTGGCAATTGGCAATCCACGATGTCATCCGTCCGTTGGCAATGCATGTCGATCCGAACTGCCCTCGCCATATTCAAGCAAACGTCGTCAAGATGATCGCCGCCGCGGCGGCGTCCCCGAAGCGCCTGCCTCCCCTGTACACCGCGTCGCGCATTGCGGAGGGATCCGGCGCCCGCGTCCAGTCCGCTCGTCTACTCTGCTCTGTCGCCGCTCGCTCGCAGCGGCGTCCTACGCCGCAGTCCCTCCGACAATGCGGCGCCCACGTCTCGTGGCCACGTCGGCGGCAAAACGGCTTTCGTCAACCGAGATGCCCTCTTCTCCGGGGCTTCAGTGCCACCACCGCTAGCGACGACAATGATGAAGATGACGGCAGGCTACGCATCGCCGTAGTCGGCGGGGGCGCCGCCGGAATGACCGCAGCGTTGCACCTGTCCCCTCTAGTCGCTGCGGGATTGATACACGGCCCGGTAGACGTGTACGAGTCCACGGACGTGAAGAAGGTCAAGGCGAAAGATGCCAAGATGAGGGACAGCGGGCACACCGAGAGTGGCAAAAATGGCGGGGAACAGCTCCATCCCGGATCGGGTGCGATAGGGAGGGAGATCGGCGTGGGGATATGGAGCACTGCTTGGTGGCCATTTTTGCAGAGCTTGGGCGAGGGACTCTCCTCTTCGGCTGCTGATGACCCGGTGAAGAGGGAGAAGGATAGACAATCGTACAGGACGCTATTGCAGGACTTGGATGCGTGCGGCTCATACGTAGAGGACGTGGGCTACCGTACCCCCAATGGATCGTGGCTCGTGAAGAGCGAATTGAACGCCTCGCCCTATGGGATAAATGATCTCCTCAAAGGAGATGGTGGTAGCAAGGAATCAATAATTGGAAAGATGGCAAATGAGGACCCCGCGCTGTTATTCGTCCGCGAGAAGGATCTGTTGTCGTGCCTCCGCAACGCCGCGAAGATCGAGCGTAGGCTCGGCACCGTAAGGTATCACCCCGGCGTGAGGGTCGAGGGAATAGAGGACGTGAGCGGCGACATGGGATCCTTGGTTCTCAAAAACACATCGGATGGAGAGGATGCACCGGCCAGGCTTTCTTCCAAATACCATTTGATCATCGCCGCAGATGGCCTGTACTCCCCCATCCGGTCGCGCTTCGCTGGCCACCACTCATCTCACGCCACCGGCACAGGCATTGAATCTTCCGCGAGGCACAAGCCTCAGGAAACTGTGGTTTATCAGTGGGAGCACACTAAGGGACAAAGAGAGGCGACCCAGGTGGAGGATAGAGAGTATGTGGTCTTTCGTGGGAATGCCCCTAAGTTGGACAGCTACGACGAGGATGGGAGTGGGAGCTTTCAGACTTGGGGGACCTCTGGCAGCATGAGGTTTGCCGGTTAGTTACCTCTTCCATTGTGTGCCCTTGATTCTTCAACTGGTAACAATCCTCTGATTGTCAACGAAATCATCTTCGAATTCAGCGGTGCCATTTTATCACGAGACAGAGGATTTGGAAGACGACGAGAATGATGACAACAACAGCAGTGGACACTACAGCATCAAGGGTGAGACCTTCGCCAGCAAGAAGAAGGATGAAGAAGTTTGGTTTGCCACAATCTCCGACCCTGCTTTTATGGAGGTAATAAAGAATGATCCTGCCGGAGCCACTTCCAAAGGAATACTTCTGAAGCAGCTGCTAATGAAGAGGTTTGGCTCATGGCACAAACCAGTGCAGAAATTGATCGAAACAACCCCGGCTGAGGACATTATGTACGAGGTGGCTATCGCACATAGACACAATGCGAGCCCGGTGTTTGATGTGGCGAGGATATTGGAGTTCGAGATGTGGCAGGAGAAGATGAGGGCCCAGGAGGAGGAGGATGACGGCAGCGGGATGGCTTCGCAACCGAGCGAAGCCGTCAAGGAGATAGATGGCCGCGGTCCCATACTCGTCTTTATCGGCGATTCTTTCATGACAGTGGACCCAGTCCTTGCCCAAGGCTTCACAATTGCAATGGAAAGTGGCGCAAGCATTGCAAGGAGTGTAGAACAGGTGCTCGTCCAGCCGCCAGTGGATGGTGCGACCTCCTCCACTGTGTCTATTTACAACTCAAAGCTCTTGCGGGAGGAGCTGCGTGACCGGCACTATCACAGGGAAAGGCGATTGCTTCAGCTGCTCAGATCGACAGAGCTCGTGCAGCGGCTGGCGCAACCTTCTGGGATCGGCTCGGTTTTTGCAACGTGGATAGTAAGGCCGTTAGTGAGGCTCTGCCCGCAGTCAGTGAAGAAGGGCGTGTTCGATTACATGATTAGATATTCGCTAGGACTGACAGGCGGTGATGGGGGTGGTCGAATTAAGCGATGATGATCTGCTGCATCTTTGTTTAGGGGACTGTCTTGGATATGTAGTTGGTGAGTGTAACGCTGGGGAGGAACGTGACGCATGCGTACACTGGTCGTTGATGAGACAGTCACACTCTACTAAAGGATGAATAAGGAACCGATACAGGTAGAAGCTTCTACGATAGTCTTTGTTAAACCTAGAGGTTGGTACGATACATCCGGTACCAACTAGGGCAAATCGAAACCGATATTCACACGAATTGAACATCCCAGGTTGTGACAACCAGCCGCGTTGCAAGTAGGTGCTTCCGCGTTGAATGCTACCAAAGCTAGTAATGACTGTATAACAACTGTTCGGCGAACTATTGCCGGTCGCACCTGCTCGAGCAAGTTCATTGAAATGTGCTAATGAGAGATCAACCTTCCTCTGGAGATGTGGCTCCGTCAGAGTAGTGTTGCAAGTCAAAGCTACACCATTTGATCCCAGCTCGTACATGACCTCCTCTTCGACACAGAGGAAGAGGATCGAGCTAAGTAAATTGTTTCAAAGAACAAGTCAGCACTCCGATCAAGATACATCAAGCAATGTGCTCTTCATGTAGATGACAAGTCAGAAAATTTTATTGGCATGGCATGAGTCACTCTAGAGAGATGCCATTTCATTGGATTGTAGGAGTGAACATGCCGCAACATGCCAATTCCTTCTCGCGCTTTCGTTCCGGAAGAAGTCTACCAAGCAAGATGCTTAACATTTTTCATGCAGGCTGGCACCTGCTGGTGCATAAGTGGAGATGCATACCTACCGAAACTGGAAATGAGTGCGTGATCTCATCTTGGTCCTACATATCTCCCTCTCCAGTGAGGATGAGAGTGGAGAAAGAAAGGATCTATCAAGATAAGATCAGCGCTTTTATTGTGCAATCGTGGTGCCATGTGGCTTGATGGGATCCATCTATTGCGCTTGTGGTAATGTGCAATCGTGGTGAAATATGGGAGTAGAATGCAGGTGCATAGAAGGCATCGTTTCTACGAATGACTTGACAGGACTCGTATGACATGTTCATGTGGTACTTGTGACAACTTGTGAGCTCATCGGGGATGCAAGGGGTCTGAACAGGTCATATATAACACTGATATAGCACTGATAGAGGTCATACACGGTCTCCCTACAGATATTGTACACGACTTCATACCAGAACGCTGTTGCCAACAATATGATACCGCTCTAAGTGGTACATAGTTCGAAACCGTTCCGGGCGTTGACCGGCCTCCGGATCCAGAACTCTGCCTGCACATAGCAGTTTACAGCAGTTTGGACTTGGAGGGGTAGGTATTCAAATGTCTTGACATCACGAACCAGAACACTGTACCCACGGGATTGTTCCTGCAACGGAGAAGGGCTTTCGATAAGAGCTGGTGAGACGACGTGATCTTATCAGCAGAAAAGACATGATTTGGAGTTCATACTTCACAGATGGCTTCACATCAAGAGCTCGAGGAGAGTCTGCCTCCACTTCGGCGGATCCAGAACTCTGCCTGCACTTTTTCTGTACCGAATCTCCAGCAACTGGAGAGATACTTCCGACTAGCTGGGGAGACGACGTCATCATATCAGCAGAAAAGATGCTCGAGGAGAGTCTGCCTCCACTTCGGCGGATCCAGAACTCTGCCTGCACTTTTGGAGAGATGTTAAAATGTCTCCAAGACATCACGAACCAGAGCACTGTACCGAATCTCCAGCAACTGGAGAGATACTTCCGACTAGCTGGGGAGACGACATCATCATTTCAGCAGAGAAGATATGGTTTGGAGTTCAGATACTTGACATCTAAGATCTCTCCTTGATACACTTGAGGAGAGAACTCCCGGCTCTAGATCTAGTCTTTTTGTATAGAAGGAGCATGCATTCCATCACATGTTGACATAAAATGAATATCGACACTCTAGCAAAGAAAAAAGATATTGACGACAGGGTTGGCATTTCCATTGGTATCGTAAGAATTTGTCTTTGAAGTCTTGGTTCAATGCATATTTCCCTCGGATAATCCACATCTGACAATGTCGTGCGCTCCTGCTCCAACCATATAATACCTGTCATCAAGCGTCAAGTAGATTGATTTATTTCCTCAACAGCGGATCTGCAATGAAGGTTTACATTATAACATATGGAGTCACACTGCTCTTTCGCGCAGTCAAGGCTCTCGAAGAGACTGTCAGCAGTGGTAGGAGGCTTCTCAAAGGCGCCAATGCGAGGGCCACGAGAGAGAATAACCGTTCAAGACATCTTGCAAAGTCTCCACTAACAGAATGTATTCATGGCTGCAACAATGATTCTGATTGCGAGCAAGGCCTCAAGTGTGTCAGTGGACTGAAATCCTCTCCAGTACCATGTTGCGATGGTGAAACGTTCAACCGAAAAAACTACTGCATCCCAAATGATTGCGAAACGACAACGACTGCTACTCCAGCAACGACTACTACTACTCCAAAAACAACAACTACGACTACTCCAAAAACAACAACTACGACTACTCCAACATCTACTACTACTACAAAAACAACTACTACTACTACAAAAACAACTACTACGACGACTCCAACATCTACTACTACTACTCAAACAACAACTACTACTACTCCAACAACAACAACTACTACTACCACTCCGGCAACAACATCAACTACTACTATAACAACTACATCCCCATCGCCCGGCAACACTGGTACGGGAGGAGAATGCACAGGAAATTCTGATTGTCAGAGCCTCAACTGCGTCAATGGTGCATGCTACGCCACATCGAATTGCCAGGCCCTCAAACACGATTTCGGGAGCACCTTCGATTCCGAACAAGCTCTGCTAATTTTTGTCGGCAGTGGCTTCACTGACGTGGATAATCTGCAAATGGAGATTGAGAATACATTTTCTGTCTTCCAGGGGTACAACCATTACTCGTCCGAGGTCTCACAGTACACGGCACTATTCTCAACGTCCCTGAATGTGGGACAGGCATACTGTGACTACTTCTGCCAGGGCACGAGCAGCATTGAGAGACTCCTGTGTTGCGACGTCGCGGTTGCCCGGAGTCTTGCGGCGGATTGCAATCCATTTGGAACATCTTTCCACGCCAACGTCCAGACCGTGGTGGTGCACAACGACGTCAAGTATGGCGGTGCGGGGTACATAGGCTCCAACGTCGCGACCACCTCCATCCATTCAAACGGACCGAAGGTGGCCATACACGAATTGGGACACTCGATGTTCGAGCTGAAGGACGAGTACCCGGCGGGCAGCGGTGACTCAAACAGCCCCAACTGCTGCGGCACGAGCATGTGTGACAAGTGGAATGACCTTTCGGGCAACACCGCCGTGGAATCAATATATGGTGCGGTGGGATGCCAGGCAGGGTGCAACGGTGACAGCTACTTCGTCGGACAGGTCTCCTTCATGGATTCCCTAAGCAGTCCTGTGGGAGCAGTCAATGATCGGTACACCTGCTGCACCTACCAGATGATGTGCAAGTCTATGCCGTCCTACTGTGACGTCTTCGACTACGAGCCAGGCTACCTCGCGAACTTTTGCCAGAGTAACGATTACCAGGGTTATGGAACTTCGTCGTACGATCCGGCTCCACCCGAAGGTTCCTCCAATGATGATGGAGGGAACTACCTCCAGCTCAGCGACGCCACTACGATCAGTATTGATGTTTCTGGGAGCGATGGTGATGCCACATCCTGGAGCTCCTCCCGAGCTGCATCTGGTGTGTTCCGTCGCAACAAGGTGAAAGGTGACTGGGCCAACCCAAAGGAAGCATGCGATGGCGGCCAGGCGCAAGTATATCAGGTGAAGATCAAGTACTTGGGTGGACGCCAGGAGACTTTCTTCTTGAGCATGGGACAAGATGTAGAAGTACCCTTACGGGAATCCGGTGGCAGAGGCACAGGCGAGGGCTCGGTTCGCATGCCTGTTTCAAGTTTGGACTTGGCAATAGAAACCAGCGATGATGTAATTGATACGGTGACAGCAAAGCTCATTCCTGTGTGTGGACTTCTCCTTCGTGGTTTGGCCCAGAAGCTTTGATATCGGATCTGAGCTAAGCCGAACTCTCCCCCTAGATCACGGGGCTTCTGGTGTGTCCAAATGGGAGGGACAATCGCTTGATGATGTCTATTGTTATATTGATTTTGAGGATAGGGAGACAAAAGACAGGGTCTCAGACAGGGGGTCGTCAATTCGTGTAGAAAGTGGAGACGATTTCAGGGGAACTCAAAATACAAATGTTTGCCATATTCATATCTATAGAGGGCGGGAGAGGTGGGAGTGCATGGACTTTTGTTGCACAGGACAGACTTTGGACTTGGTGGTTAGTTCATGTATTGTACCTCTCAATACTTAACTGGAAAATGTATGCAGCCTCTTCTCTTGCTTCTTCCCGTCACTTGTAATGACATCCGTACACAACTCGTTACACTTTACCGTTTCCTCCACATTCAAGGTACAATACAATTCGTTCAAATGAAAATATGATACTTTGGATGTAGCCGCAATGGACATCATTGATTAGATCTCCAACAGCTTGGATTTGCGGGTATTGCAAGTGAAAGGAGTGCATTGCCTTCACTGCTCCAAAGCACACCCTTGCTGCCTCTCCTGAATTGTGGCGCCACTTCACGTAGAAGTATCGGCAGTGTAGCATCGACCTGTCTCGTTGTACCTACGATACGAACCTATGGCACAAATAATGCACAGATCTAAGATAAAGATCCCACGACAAGAGTATTTGGGAATCAATATCAATTTTGGCGCTCTTAGATACTGCATACATCACCTCTATCTAGTTAATCCAAGTCTGGTAATAATTCTGGCGCGTAGGAATTTCTATTAGACTTGGATTAATGGGCGTTGTGCTCATTATCAGACTCACTATCTAGCTTGAGCAGAACTTCGCTTCGCGTTTATTTTCCATCGAACAATTCATCGTGCATTCGTGATCCCATCCGTCCGCTCTTTGGCTTGTCATCCCTTGCCATCAACATCGGCAGCTCTACACACCAGCACCCGATCTTCTTGCCCGAGCCCTTCCGACCACACCCCAACGCGATGAAAGCCTCCCGTCCGTCGGCAGCGGCTCTGCTTTGCCTCCTCGGCATCACGCCGGGGGCGCTGGCCTTCTCCCCGGGCTATTATCGTCCCGGAGGTTACATGGGCGCCAGAACGTCGACGCAGTGCCCCCGCCACCCACAACAGGTGCCATCCGCCCATCATGCCACGCCTGCGTGCACCGCTCCCGTCGTCACCACGAAATGGTGCGGTCGAAGCGCAGTCGAGTCGAAGCTATCTCTGGCCGCGGGCGCTGTGGAAGTCGTCGACACCGACGAGGGGGCGAGCCCCGCGAAGGACGCCCTAGCTGGCCTCACGGTGGCGTTCTCACTACTCTCCAAGGCCATCGCGTGCTCGGCCATCGTGGGCGTAAATCCTCTCGTGGGTATTTGGTCCAGCGTTGTCATGGGCCTCACTGCGCCCCTGAGTGAGTATGACGCCGAACGGTGCCATGCATATTGTACTGTAATTTTGCCTTGTATGGTACATGTCCCACTCATTGCACACGTGCATTTGCATCCATCTCTCGTGTGCAACTTCGCAGTCGGGGCCCGCGACGCCGTTATATCCGGGACCGCCGCCGTGGTCGTCGTGCCCCTCTCGGCCTTGACCCAGTCACATGGTGTCGAGTACATGGCGCCGTGCATTCTCATCTCCGCGGCCATGCAGGGTCTGTTCGGGGTGCTGAAGCTCGCAAAGACGGCCGACCTGGTATCGGAGCAGGTGCTATCTGGCTTTCTGAATGGTTTGGGGTTGATGTGAGTGTATCCGCATGTTTGCGATGCGCATGGTTGTAGAACGGCGTTGGAGATCTCGACTTGCAATATGGGTCAGCGTGGCACAAAAACAGTGTGTTGATTTGTATCAATCCAACATGTTCGTGTTGGTGCAGAGATACCATACGGTATGTGCATGTGTTCAGTTCTAAGAATGAGAGTGAAAGAGCACGAGAAGTTTGTGGGAACATGGATGGGCGACCACGTGCCAAATGTCCATCATCTGGCAGTTTTGACTAGCCAAGATTCGTTTGTGCTTATCCTCCAGATATCACGAGGCTTCGTACATTATTTATTTGTTCTGTGGCATGTTTCAAGTACTGTTTGTGCATGACTTTGAGTCAGCTGTGCAAAAAAATCACTGACAAGTCTGTCCACCTCTTTTCCGAAAAGACTTCTGCTTTCGCAGGCCTCTGTCTTTCGGGCAGCTGCTGCTGCAGGGGCACTTGTCCCTGCTGTGGCAATGGCCGCACTCTGCTTCACCATTGATAGGATTCTCCCACGCTTCACGAAAGCAATACCATCTTCCCTCGTGGGCCTTGTCGCTGCCACGGGGGTTGGTGCAGTGTTGAAGCTTCCACTGGCAACTCTAGCGTCTTCTGCAGCTGAGGGTACCTTCTCTGGAGGTCTTTCTTCGCTACCTGGGTTGATCAGCTTTGGCAAGTTGCAGGGCCAGTTGACGTCTCCTGCAGTCTTGAAGTTGGTGATGCCAGCTGCTGTCTCTATAATGATCATTGCACTTGTTGAAACCCTACTTGCGGGCAAGGTTGTGGATGATATGACTGGGCAAAAGTCATGTACCCCTGGGAATGATGATGACGACGACGACTGTGTTCCTTCAACCTATGATGTACCGACACGTTCGGTCATTGCCATGTCGTCTGGAAATGCGCTCAGCGCCTTCTTGGGTGGATTTGGTGGGTGCGGTCTCATTCCGCAGACGGTCTTGAACGTCAAATCTGGAGGACGAGGGCCACTCTCCTCGATCTCATACGCTGTTGCCATGGCGTCGTTTGTGGTCTTTCTGGCTCCGCTCGTTGGGAAGATATCGCAGGCTGCGCTTGCTGGTATAATGCTGACAGTAGGATATGACACAGTTGCATGGGGTCCCACTCTAGAAGCAATCAAGGCAGCAATCAACCCCTCGAATCACCCTGATTCGGATGGTACAGCTGTTAGCGGAACACAGAGACTAATAGAGCTGCTGGCACTGAGTGTGTCATCCTTCGTATGTTACTTTGGAAATCTAGCGGTGGGAATCATTGCTGGAGTTTCAATCCAAAGGAGCCTCTTGTCCATCTATAGGCGCATCAGCCCTGGAAGTGCACAGTCAGAGGCAGCATAGGCATTCTGGTATCGCTCTGCCTGTGGATGTGATGAAAACCAAACGTTGGTGATGTTCGAGTTTCAGAAGTGTGCAGTGCGCCAAATACATATTTAGTTTATGTGCAATTGTATAACATAAAGAGTGAGAGAGTACTAGAGCTTTGGTATGGTACTAACCGAGGGTACACAAGATAAACTTTTATCTGGCTGTATTCGTTGTGGTCTCTGCCCTCTGCGAGCGAAGGATAATGCAAAAGCCCAAAACACCAATACCCCACACCTTGCACTTGATTGACGAAGTAAGATCGGATCGAATCACGGTACAGCGAACATCTACTCGCTCAGGCTATCAGCAATATATGAATAATACGAATGCCTCTCTCAACTTCTTGCTCGCAGCCAGGAGTATGAGATTGGCATTGAATGGCAGCGACGGGACGTCCGTCGAAGAAAGTGTGAAGTAGGGTTGGCAAAAATCCGGTACATGTTTTGTGTACATATTGAGGAATGCATAGGAAGCCCACCCTATGCCAAAAACTGATTAGGGTACCAGTGGGATGCACACACCCATTTGAACTAATATTCAAAGAAACGTAACGACCTAGTTCAATCCATTCATCGGGTCTTTTGATGAGAGGATGAGACGTGGATGAGAAATGGGCAGTCAAGTGGCCTATATCCAGTCGCCTCTGTGTCACGAAACACCTTCCACCTGCACATGATCTCGCGATGCCGCATTACTCTTCGTCCGTCGTCGGCGGCCCGGTTTACTCGAGGATAAGTGGAGGCGGGCACTCCTTCTCGCAATCGCTCCACGTCTTCCCGCCTGCGTGGAAGCACCTGTTCATGCACCCCGCATGCGCCCTATTCGGCGGCGAGGGGTTCGGAGGCGTGGAGTGATGCTTCCCCGGACCGACGTGTTCGCTCCCCGACGTGCACTGGCTTCGACAGGTCGTCCTGCTGGGATTGGGGCTGTTGTTCATGCACCTTCGCATGCACCGCTGCTGGGCGGCCTGCTGGCCTGGGTTGGTTGCATCGCCCGCTTCGTGCCCCGAGCCAAGGGATGCTCGCAGACCTGGTGCCATATGAACCTAGCGACGACGTCGTGAGAATGGAATATGCAACAACAGGAGCGAACAGTTAAAGTGAGAGGCACCGCAGCAGACGCGATGGAGTAGCAGATAGAAGATAGTAATGGCTCGACGCACCTCCTGCGCCGCCACCGCCGACAATGCAAATGCCACTAATACGTGCAGTTTCATCATCCACTGATAAAATGTATGCTTTGTTGAGATTTTGTTGACGGAACCAAACGGATCGCTCGATTTTCGTCGACGGTCGACCTACGGGGCAGGGGTGCTAACTATCTATTTCGCTATGGTACGGACCTGCCTTCATAGATCGCAGACGATGTCGAAAAAGTCGGGCAGACTCAACGGCGGGCGAAGGTTGATGGTCGTTGGGCGGGCAACGGTGAAGGGCGGGCGGGGGCAACCTTGTTGGCTCATCGCTCATCGCTCATCGCAACGCCGAGCGCCGAGCGCATTATGTCGCGGTCCAATGATTGGAGATGTCATTGCTTGGATCTTTTCTAAACATAAGTACCTATTCCTACGATAAAACGACACGTAGACCTTGCGTAGACGGGATCTTCGTGCTCGCTTTATGTCACTGATCCATCAAGCAACGCCGCCAGCGCGCGTTTGTTGATTGCGCTCCATCGAAGCTCCATCCAGTCATCCAGCCAAGCGTGCTCGCTTTGAGGCTTTGAACAACAACTTTGAAGATTGAAGACCGCACGCGCACGAGGGAGGCCGGGCACTTGCACCACGACAACTCACTGCTGGCCCCATCCCATCCTCGCAGGGGTATGCTGTACCTATCATCCGCTTCATTTGACACCATGGATAACGCAACCAGCGTAGTCGACGCTTCGATCGACGATGACGTCTCCCTCCTCAGGCAATCCATCGCGCAACTCAAAACGGTGACCGCGTCTCTCGAATCGCTCGCCTCCGACGCGCCGTGGTCCGAACTCGGCTACTTCGACGCGGCCGCGCACGATGCGATCGAGCACCTGTTCTTCCGCTTCGTCGTCTCCCGACGGGTTCTCGTGTCTCTCGCACTTTCGGAGAACGAGTCCTCGCACGACGGCACAACGAGCGGAAACGATGAGGATGACGCCATCCGCCGGGCGCTCGCCCACGCGGAGAGCTCGTTCGCCGACGAGGCCGTGCCGGACGAAGTGCACGTCCTGCGGACGATGGTGATCCTGGCATCCGCCATGGCCCTCTTCGTGCACGAGGTCAAATTCGTCAAGTGTTTCAAGGATGACAAAGTCGCAGTGGCCAAGCTCAACCAGAGGTTCTACCAGTCGGGAATCGAGGAGGACACGTACGACAAATTGAGACTCGAGTGCACCGACGCGTCCAACGGCGACCGAGTGCGTAACCTGGCCGCCGCGTACGACCTGCTGTATTCCCAAAACTCTCAGTTCCAACTCAAGGAGATCCCCGAAGGAAAGTACGACGAAGAACTTTCCCACCTCATGTCGTTGGTCGACGAAGCCGATGGAATGGTGAAGGAGTTCGCCGGGAAGATGGCCCTCCCGAGAAATAAGATCCAACACGCGCCGATCGGAGGAGCGGCGCGTCAGACCAAGAGCGGTATCAAGAATTTGTTGAGACAGACCAGAGCTTGTACCTTTAAGGGCGTCAGTCGCCTGAAGTCGCCAACGGCTCACCTGATCAAGTTCTCAGACGAGCAGAAGCAGGATGTGCTGAAGAGACTGCGACCAGGTGACATGGTGTTCACCTACACGGCAGGATACATGAGTGATGTTTTCATACCGGGTGCCTTCAAGCATGGGATTACATATGTCGGCAGTCCGGAAGATCGCAATGAGGCTGGCTTGAATGCCGATGGTATCGCAAAGATATATGATGAGTTACCCGATGGAGAAGCAGAGACTCTTCTCAAGCAGTTCAATACAGCTACCTTGGCATCTCCAACTGAAGATGGGAGGGCACCTGGTGCAGATGTCATTGAAGCGGTCGCAGAGGGAGTGATCTTCAACAACTTATGTCACCTCATGGACACTCACGTGAATCGCCTCTTGGTTCTCCGGCCGGTGCTCGCATCGGAAGAGATGACGGATGCCCTTGTCAGAATTTTTCGATTTCTCGGGGCCAAGTATGACTTCGGCTTCAACTTTGCCAATACGAGCGCGGTCGTGTGCACCGAAGTCCAATACCATGCGTTCGACGGAAAGGGGAAACTCCAGTTTGAGCTCACTAAACGCGCAGGAAATCCAACTCTGAGCGCGGACGACATTGTGAATTACCACTTGGCCAACCCTGGTAGCTTCGAGTTTGTGCTCCTGGCATTGGAGGATGGGATGTCTTCCTGCCATGATGCCAGGGTGGTTGCAGGGGAGGATGGCAATAACCTGTTGGCCGAGATGATGGCGTCGGAGCCAAAATGAGGCTTGTTCCACGCTTGATCCTTGCTTGATCTCTGCTACGGTATCGCACGAACATAGGTACCGACCTAGCTGGCGTGCTGAATCACGAGCCTCGCCCATCAGCCCATCGCCCAGCCGCTCGCTGGCCCAGCCATCAGACCTCGACATAAAGAAATAGTCTGCGAAGGAATCAGTAATATTTCCCCAACGAATCAACGAACATCTTCGCTCAAACAGCCAGCTCAAACATCACGATTCACGATCATTCGCTCAGCTCGCGTTTCCGTCAGTAACAATGACAAAGCAAGGCAACGAACGGCGTTGCCCGTTCAATCCACATTATCGTACCGTACAGCGAGCCAGTGGCGACAAAGCGGCAGTCCGCGCCGACTAATCTAAAACCTCAACAAGCGTATCAGGATCATGAAATTCCTTGTGCTGGAGGCATTTGTGTTGTCTACGGCGGCGGCGCGGGAGGTGCGTCGAGCAAATGCACCGCTTTGTTCTCCGCGTGTTTATCATTTTGATCATTCGCTCCTACCATACCGCACATTTATTCTATTTCACGTCTTCGGCACCTGTCTTGACTAGGTTGACGTGGCGCCAGGTCTGCAGGGATCTCTCATCACAGGCGATGCAACCAACCCAGGCCAGCAGGCCGCCCAGCAACGGTGCATGAGAAGGTGCATGAACAACGGCCACAACCCCAACAGGACGGCCTGTCGTAACCAATGCACGTCGGGAAGTGAGCACGTCGGTCCGGGGAAGCATTTCTCAACGCCTCCGAATCCTTCGCCGCCGAATAGGGAGAACGCCGGGTGCATCAACAGATGCTTTCACGCACGCCACGCTCGCCCGAAAACGTGGAGCGAGTGCGAGAATCAGTGCGCCCCTCCATTGGTGCTCGAGTAAATCCTTTCAGCGGTGTATGGAGAATCACGGATTGGGGAATAGAGTGGGAAACCATTGTTGGGAGTTGGGAGATCAGATGAGTTGGTGTAGATTGAAAGATGGGCGAGGAATGTGGGTTGAAAAGTAAGCAATGAACCTCGCAGGCATTAAGTATTGTTGAGGTGAATGAAAAAGTAATGAGATGATGAAGTCCTACGATACCCATGACTATCTATTGTACCGTCTCCTTGACCTGGCCGAGATACGCTCGAGTTTCAGGGCCCATCCAAACTTGTCATATCCTCTCTAGAGGGGTATCAATCCATCGCGACTTTGCCTGTAATTCTCTACCTGAGATGTCTCTCATTACAGCGTGTACTGCATATACAGAGAGCTAGAGTTCCAGTTTCTACATTTATCTAGTGTGAATGCTAAAGTTGGTAAGAGATAGAGAGTATGTCTGCTTAATAATTTCAATGCTACTCGTGTTCAAACAATACTAGGCGATGAGTCACTGGAGGAGGAAGATGAACATGTTTCCTCATCTAACATCATGAGTCTCCTCTTCAATTGAAAGTTTTGCCCCAGGACAATATTCATCGTGTTGTGGATCTCTTGGATATCTCTCTTGAGGCTTTGAACCTCTTCCGTCATCTTTTGGTTCACTGAGTTGAAATTTGTCTGGGTAGGTGCAAAGAATTGATTTATCCCGCTGTGAGAGTACCCTTCGAAGTCGTCCTCTTTTTCGTGCTTGGGGTATGTGCGCTGTGCTCCTCCGTCACCAACTTCCAGTGACATGCTCTCCACCCAACGTGTATTGATCACCAACAAGACCCCATAAACGAGTTCATCCACATCACAGATGAAGAGGATGACAACAGAGTTCATGATGATCTCTGTGTTGGTCGTAGCAATCGCTGCATTGTAAACTGTCGATGCATAAATCATGAAAGTTGTTACACAAACAAGCATGGTCCCCCCAAAGAAATACCGAATCCTCTCAATACCTTTGTGCCTTTCTTTGGCAGATAATACAATCATTTTTGTTCCATTAATCAGATCCTCCAGGAGATGAGCGATCATCAAGACACCAAAAGCTGCCCAGCCTTGAGGAGTCAAGTCGTTTGTGTCCCTGCATTCATCTTGATCACGTGGACACATCCAATAGTAGACCAAGTCACTGTTGTCTCTCGAGAGGTCAATATCTGCACCATCAACAAATACCAACAGCATCCATATTTGTAGACCCATTGTGATCAAGCATATTAACCAGCCAACGTAGCTCGAGTCCAACGTAAACTGATAGACCGAATCGACACCAATAGTCTCTAATGCATACCGTTTGTTTGCATTGACGAAAAGCATTGATCGCTGGCGTTTTATGCTCTGTGCCACTTTTCTGTTGTACCACTTGTCAAAAGCAAACGAGATCAATGCCAAGATAAAACAGGCAAGAACAACAGAGCCAATCAATACCCCAACAAAGACCATGTAATCCCGTAGACCCCATTGCTGGACTTCAGTTTCCACTTGAGGGTAACACTCCTCTCGATTATTGCAGCACATTGTACACTCCGTACAAGTAAGGGACTCTTCAAAGTCGGATGGATTACCACAGTCTGCAATGAACGAAGAATGCCCTGAAAAGGTCAAACCTAGCTCAGGAATCGATCCTGACAGTCTATTGTCATTGATTTGAATCTGCTCAAGATTTTTTAGTGCGCCAAAATTCGTGTCATTTCCCATGAAGGTATTGTAGCTGAGGCGGAGGTACTTCAAATTTGGAAGCGTGCCTATCTCTGTTGGAATTGTTCCCTGGCATGTCAAGAATTAAATCATGAGTATGGGATTGAATCATACGAGCCAACAAGGGGTAGAAATTACCTTCATGTCATTGTCAGCCAGGTTAAGAACTTCCAGTGAGCCGAGCTCTGTTATACTTTTTGTAAGCGTCCCCGATAAGCCATTGCTGTTGAGCTCCAACTTGATTGCGTGAGTATTCGTGACGTCACAGGTAACTCCGTACCATGAGCAGTGGCTTTCATAGTTATCCAACCACATTGTGCTTTCCGGTGGACACAACCTTTTATCGTCTTTGACATCAAAGTTTGACATGAAACAAAGTGATAGCGGTGCCGGGCTCGCAGTAGTTGAATTTTTCAGCCTAATCGTTGAGCCTTTGAATTCGATTAGTTCAGATGGTATTAGCCCTGTAATTTCGTTATCTGATAGATCAAGTTTGTCAAGAACATCTATGCGATAAGCGAAGTGCAAACAACAGTGAGCATAACTGATATGGGGGGAAAGTGAGGTGGCAATGCCCCAATATACAACCAACCTTGAAGCTGTCCGAGTTCTGACGGGATGGAATGGCTGAAACGGTTCAACGAGAGATCAAGGGTATTCAATCGAAGTCTGGAGAGATCTGATGGAATCTCTCGAGAAAGACTGTTTCCCGACAGATCTAGAATTGAGAGGTCGGCAAGGTTGGAGATGGCTCTGGGGATTCTTCCAGTGAGACCTCCCTTATTGTCCTTCCCCTTCTGATTTGACATTCTTAGTTCTTTGAGCCGGGGAGCAGCGCTGAAAAAGTCGGGCAGGGTACCGCTCAGAATATTGTCATCCATTATGAGACCTTCCAAGTATCTCAGTGATGGGAATGGATCTGGGAGTGTTCCTCCTATGTTGTTGTTTGACAGATCAATCCACTCAAGCTTTGGTGGGATGTGGAGAAATGTATCGCTTGCATTTTGGTCGATATAGTTATTGGCAAGATCCACGACCCAGAGCGACTCATGTGCCAGGTTGAATTCCTTGAAGCCCAGGCTTGTAAAATTGTTGTTGCTGAAGTTCACAAACTGGGTCGTAGACGGGAAAAGCATGTCCAAATGTCCACTGAACTCATTGCCCGAAATGTCAATGTATTCTAGGTTTCGAAGGAAGAGATTCACCTGACTACCCACAAATCCAGAGAGATGATTATCTGATAGATTGAGCAGTGTCAGTCTGGGCAGGTAGAGGTAGTCAAAAACGTCAGGTCCAGTCAGGTTGTTGCCCCCTAACATGACCTCAACTACTTTCCTGTGCTCATCACACCTCACCCCGAACCATTGGCACTGAGGAACAATCTTGTCCAGCCATCCAGCATTTTCGAACCAGTGTTCACCTCCTGTTTCGTGGTACAGCATCTCGAGCGGGGCTGCCTCTTGCCTCGTGCTTTGGCTGGCCTCCATGGAACAATCGTTAGACTTGATCTCACTTTCATTGTCTAGAACAGTTGCTGTGTAGGTAACAAAGTAGCATCCAAATTCCATTCGCAAGGTCACGGTCATAGTTGCAGCGCCTGTCACCTGCGACCTCACAAACAGCCTGTCCTGGATGCTTGTAGCAGAGCTGCTCGTACATGATTCCAGGGCAGTTTGGGTCATTGCTGTTTGCGCAGCAAGCGGCTTCAGCCTCTTCGCATAGATCTCCGTCACCGTTGGCAATGCTTTTCCGACAGGCCTCCTTGAAATAGTCGCACTTGCAGGTGTAGTCGTCTCTGTCGCAACACTCGATGGCCTGCAAAAAGCTGGGGCAGCCGCAGAGCTCCAAGTTGGGCTCGCCACACAGCGGCATGCACCCGCAGGGATTACATGTCGGTATGTCACATCTGCGGTAGGAGTCATCGTCTAGAAAACACCATGGACCTTTGTCTGACAAGAATGAGAGTGTGAGGCCACAATATTGAGATTTTCCAGGTTGCAACGTCCAGGTTGGCCACCTTGTTCCAAGCAGATTTTCAGAGCAGCCGGTTCAAGGCTGCAACTGATGCACAATCAATGTGGCAACAAGAACATTCAACAGTCATCATCTGCTCCAAACACCAGCCCATTTTACTCAACACAAGCCATAACAGCATCAAAGTATGAATCTTACCATCATTGTCGGGGTTACGACAATAATTCTCCTTGAGCCCTGCCTCTAACGTGTTCGCGACGTTGTATTTTCCGTGCTTCCCGTCCCATGGCGCACATTCAGTCCCGTCTGCGGTGGCGCTAATCTCTCCCCGATAATCCGACTGGGAGATGATCTCACAACCGCACATGCTCGTGTCGGCAATGGGGCATTTGTCCAATGATGCATCGTACGGCGGGGGGGTTGGCACGGGTGAAGTCGTGGGCCACGAGGAGGCTGTGGGCCACGAGGTCGGTCCTCCGCAGGCTGGGACATCACAGTAACCGTATCGTTGACGGGGGTCGGTCGTGACACACCACGGACCTTCGGGGTCGTCGTCTGGATTCCTGCAATAGTTCGCCTCGAGCCCGGCCTCCGGGTAGTATTGTAGATGGGCATGCTGGTGTGGCGATTGTTCATCCCATCGCTGACACGGTATGCCATCGATGGTGATGCTGATGGTGCCGCGGTAGTCAGCGTAGTTCACGTTGGTGCAGCCGCATGTTTCAGGGTCGTCCCGGCAATAATCCGCTCCACCGAGGCTTGGGTTGATTTTGCCATGTATTTTCGCGTGTATCTGGGTCTGTTCCTTTTTCCTCCTCAGTAATTTGTAGTTTCCGCCATGAGCGGTAGCGGGCTGTCTGTCGGGCATGGATGCTTCACCTTGCACCATCGGTTCTTCAACATATGTCGTTGGCGTAGTACCATGATCATCGCCACGCCCAGACCTTCCGATAGCGTGACTTGTACTAAGGCGGTTGCTATTATTGGACGATGTTCCTCCCATGATACCCTTTGC
>JALLBE010003747.1:0-16421 GCA_036939795.1 Thalassiosira mediterranea | reverse complement strand
ATCAAGTTTCCATGCGCTCGAAATTGACTCTGCTAGTAATTTTGATAGTGACCCGACAATCTCCGAAATCCAAGTGTTCACCTTGAGCCAACTCTTTGCTTCAAGATGATAATCGCCACACAGAGGTCGCAATAGGGAAACAGTACAGGCATTGTTAACTCCCAGCCATATTGTACTCGTAGCCTTCCTCAGGAATATCATAACACAAGGCATGTCCGCTGTAATCCAACAAAGAGTTTGCAACCACTGCATTTACTGGAAAGGGCCTTCAATTTATTCGCCAGGACAGGAAGCACCAAAAACACGATAAATTTCACTTCTTTCACAGGAACACATGCACCAAGCAGAAATGTTCACCACCACCCCAACCATTGTCAGAGAGAATGCCATAGACACACCTCCACGTGGTAATCTTTGCCAAAAACAAAAAGGTGCTTGCTTTGGGGTTGTTTGGGCCTATGCTGTCATCGATCATATCCTCAACTTTTTACCTGAAATCGGTAGCAATGATGTTGCTTTCTCTTGAGGTACTCAATATTTTCTCGCTTTGATGGCTCTCGGAAGAAGCACCCCGAGGGCGAGATTGTTGTCCACGCTCAAGAACGGAATTCCCAAAGGAACGATCGGATTCTTCGGTTGAAATTCCATTATCAAGTCCACGGTGCAAGACTTCTCCGACCCACCACCGCCGCCCGACGACGCCTCCTCCCGTACGTCGAACTTCATCTTGCACCGGTCGGCGAAGCCGGGCACGCCCTCCTCCGAGTAGAATTCCAAATACGACCCGTCCGCCGCGCCCTTGTCCGATCTGACGCACTGCCACACCACGGAGAGCGGCAGCAGCGGCGGGAGGCCGAACACTTCCTCGACGTACTCCCCCACTTCCAGCGGACCGTCCACCCGATTGTCCGAGAACGCAGGAGGCTTCACCGAGTGCGAGGAGAGAACGATTTCCGGCCAGTGCGTCGGCGTGGCGAGGAAGTCGTGCAGGTCGTCTCGTCGGATGTTTGGGATGGTGGAGGTGCTTCGAAGTTGGAAGGCAAGTGCGGGACGAAGGGAGATGGCTAGGAGGAGGATCGTGCAGAGCCACGGCGTGGCCAGCGCGAGGTGCGGCGATTGGACCATGGTAATGAACTATGTGTAGGCTCCGCCCCCCGACCGACTATACGGGTAGGCTCCGAGGCTGCTCTCGGCGTCGCGGACAACGCTGGCATTCGTGTGCGAGGCCGAAAAGCTCGCTCGCTCCCCGCTCCCGCTCGCTTCGACGACGACGACATCAACGAATCCATGGAATCAGCTCGAATCCTCTTGCCTGAATCCGTCGTCCGTCCGTCGATTTTTGGGTATACCAGCAGCACTCACAGATCATGCTCACTACATACTAAATACAGTGCCTGATAAGATCATAAAAAATTACTTGTTTTTTGGCGGGACAGAGCACTTGATAGTGTGGAAGGTTCAGCAGTCCCACAGTCGGGCAATCCATCGACATCGGCGGGCAACTCTCTCGGAAGTCGGAAGATCCCCTGCCGCTGGCAGTCAAGTCCTCGTCCTGGCGTGGCATAATTCAGCATCTCATTCCGCGAAGGAGACGAATAATCAGCATCACCATGGCGGTGAGTAGTCGGTGCTCGTGCGATGGAGGAGCTTCGTTTGGTTTGACGAGGGATCGAGTTTCGTCCGTCTTTGAAATGACCAACCTCATCTTTGCTCGTTCCTCGTGGCATCTCTCACACCCACCCACGCAGCGTTCACGACGAGGAGGCGGCGGAGGAGGAGGAGGACTCTTCGGCAGCAAGAGGAAGGCGGCCCCGCCCGCCCCGGCCCGTAAGCCGGCGCCCGCCCCCGCTCCCGCGGCCCGGCAGGCGCCGCCCCCCCCGGCTCCCATGCAGTCGGCTCCCCCCGCCCAGCAGTCGTCCGGAGGGGGCATGCTCTCCGGCATCGGATCCACCATCGCCCAGGGTATGGCCTTCGGTACCGGATCCGCCATCGCCCACCGCGCCGTCGGCGCCGTGGCCAACTCGTTCGGCGGGGACGACTCGGCCCCCGCCGAGCAGCAGCAGCAGGCCGCTGCCCCTGTGGCCATGGATCAGCAGCAGCAGCAGCTCCAGGGAGCGTGCGCTTACGACAAGGAGATGTTCTTCGACTGCTTGAAGGTGAACAAGGGAGACCAGGAGGCTTGCCAGTTCTTGTACCAGCAGCTTCAATCTTGCCAGCGCAACGAGACCACTTTTGGTTAGAGAGTGATTCAACAACATTTATTCTAGGTAGGCGTGGCTGCTGGAAGGACCTGCTGTGATTCTTTTGTTGGAGAAAGTTGAGTGCTGCGGGGTAAGCCTTTGTGATGTTTGACTGTTTCATCGCACAGGAGCAGTTTCATTGGCTTCTGAACGTGGCCAGACTTGATCATTGAAGTGAATACAAAACGGAGACACTGTCAGGACTTTTGATCTCTAGGCTCTACCTAGTGTAACATCGAAGTAGTGTTTATCTGTAGTATCCAATCTGGTGATATGAGGGAGTCTTTTAAAGGTGCTGTTGGCAGCTGCGGTCATTTGGCAGATTCAGTGTCAATAGTCCCGCCAAACTTCTCTCTCCTTTTAAACAACAACAAGTATGCCCGCTACAAAAGTCGACATGTTGATATGTCCTTTCTGGTGGGTCGAAGTCGAAGTCCAAATATGTGCTGATAGGACATTTCCAGATATCTCCCCACAGCTACAAGGCAAGTTGTCAGCCATCGCTCTATTGTACATTCAGGGCGGACGTCTAAGGTTCTCTCTTGCCCCTGATAGAAATCTAACTTCGGCATCACAATGAGCACAAGATGTGTACACTACACCGCCCACCCCTTTTTAATCATTCCCATCACCACATCCGTTGAAGGGCAATCTCGAGGGAAACGATGGCACGCTTCACGCTTCGTTTACTGAGGTAATAGCATGTCACACATCCTCAATCCATAAGCCGAGAATCAAGACAAGAAAGAACTGTTCCCCTCGCATAGACTATGGTCTATGGTTGTCATCATAACGTCCCGCTTCATCCCGAAAAGATGACAAAGCAGGTGATTTCGAATCCACAAAACCATTCAGGAGCATATCTCCCTAGAATCGTCCGCACATGGTCTACAATATCCTATCTATTTGACTGCATGCAGTTGTTATCTAATCGACTGCAGATAAATTTAGAGGCACGTCAATACAAAAAATGCCACCTTCGATATCATCCAGAGTTAGCTGTTTCAGCTCCAGAGAGAAAGTGTCCATGCGGCTGTCGCATTCCTTCAATTTATTTAGAAAACGACATCCTCATCGTCTCCAGCATCAAAGTTGGCAGTAATGTCCGCATCGTTCGCTTGCTCAACTGATAATCCCTTCGCCTTCAGAATCGCTTCTTCCTCGTCTCTCTTCTTCTGTTCCTCCTTCTGTTCCTGCTCCTTCTTAGACTGCACGAGCTTAAGCCTCGTGAAATCCTCACGCTCCAACTCGTCCAGCTCACGCTCAATATAATCCAGGACTCCCTGAATTTTAGGAATCGTCACGTTCTCCAGGGCATTGACGCGGCGGTTCGTGACCTTCATGGCCTCGTCGAGAGTGACGAAGGAGGTCTGGAGCGACGCCAATTTGATGAGGTTCTGGAGGAGGGCGCTGTACTTTTCGCGCACGACCTGGATCTTCTTTCCTCCCCCCACCAGACCGAGGCTGGCGTTCTCGGCGGCGACGCCGGTGTCGTAGTAGGTGAAGACGGGGAGCTTCACTCCCGCGACGTTGTCGATGCCGGCCCCGACGCGCACGCGCGCCGTCATGCTCCCCTCCGAGACCTTTTGCTTGAAGTTGCCGGCGGCGTACTCGGCCTGCGTGAGGGAGAAGAAGGCGCTGGACGAGTCGGCGGCCATGCCGGACTTCGTCTCGGCGATGGCCTTGGCGTAGTCGCGGAATTTGACCTTGAGCGCATCGGCCTTCTTTTTCAGGAGTTTGTGCCCGGATTCGGCGGCCTTCTTCTTGCCCTTGAAGACCTGTTGGTTCATACGGGTGGGGGGCACTTCCGACATGGTGGATTGGCGCTATTGATCAACGAGAGGAGAGTGCCGGGATGGTGGGAGGAGGCAGCACGATGGGCGGCGGGGCGACGGATCCAGAGGGTCAGCGGGAGGGAGACACGCGGTGCGATGAGAAAGATTACGACAGCAGCGGCATTGCCATCGTCGCCATGGTGATGGTTTGTTGGGGTCGGTGCAGTGGATCTTCCTGGTTCCGCCCGCCGGACCGGCCGGAGTTGATTCGAGCCGTTGAGCGTCAGAAAGAGGCCGGCTGGCGCGCAAACGGCACTCAAATGTGATTTTCATTGGGCGTGTTTGGGCGAGGACCAAAAATTGATATTAATTCCTAACGTGCATGAGCTTCTTGATTTGTATCTTTGTATACGATATTTGCGAGATTTCTCGAATATTAGCGCCTATGCAGGGCATGTCCAAAACTTAATATGCCGCCGATATGCCGTTCGACAAGATCACCGTCCAAGCAGTGCGCCATGGCGAGAGAGTTGAACGTACGGCGCCCTTGCTTGCTAGAGATGCACTGTGCTTGCAATGCTTGTTGCGCAGCATGAAATAGTCACATCGTCACATTGACGAGACTCTCGTACCTTTGATGGTCGAGGGAAAGGCTGTGGAGAGATTATCCGAGGCCAGCGAGTACAGTAGTAGCCATGACGTCCGCCTCCTCGACGTCCTCCGTCAAGGAGGTGGACTACTACCTCAACCCCACCGAACTCTTTCGATGGATCAACTACCGCCGATGGGACGGCGCCAAGTCGCGAGCCCAATCTCACATCGACGAGTGCTCCACCTGGATAGTCTCGAGGCACAGTACCGACGGGAGGATACTTTGGAGGCACCTGCCACTGCATTTAATATGTATGCAGAAGGAGGCGGCGTGTGGCGTCTCGGATGAGAGCGACGTTCAGGCGGTGGTGGCGGGTCGTCAGATGGAGCAACTCATGGACGTCTTGCTAGATTCCTATCCAGAGGCGGCGTCTAGCCCGGACGATCAGGGCATGCTGCCACTGCACTTGCTGCTGAGCAAGTCAGAAGGAGAGCCGAATGAGCACACGATCAACTTGCTGTTGTCTTCGTTCCCGAACGCAGTTGACATCCGCGATAAGTTTGGAAGGACCCCGTACGATATTTTACGAGAGTCGAGTAGTTCCAGTGAAGACCAAGCTGGCGCTAGTGATAGATGCCGGGCAGCATTCCGTGCGCTCAAGCGCGCCCGATACGTCTCGGATAGGATCACCAGCACAATCCGAGACGAAAGTGCGAACATAGTTGCGGCGGTGCAGAATGAGGCATCCAATGAGAGGGGTGCATCTCAGAAGATTATTGTTAGGCTAGAAGAGGAGCTGAATAAGTGTAGAAAGGAGATGGAGACCAGAGATTCTCATGATCGGGAGGTGCAGCTTGAGATTGACCGGATCAAGAGAGACATGGCCTCACTGGAAACTAAGCTGGATGATGCCAATAGGGATCTTGATAGAACTCGGAAAGAAAGAGATGAGCTGGTGAAAAACAACCAATCTATGAAGGTTACACTGAATGGACACAGCGAAGCCATGAATAAAGTCAGAATGGAGACCGAGTATGCCAATAGGGATCTTGATAGAACTCGGAAGGAAAGAGACGAACTGGTGAAAAACAACCAATCTATGAAGGTTATACTGAATGGGCACAGCGAAGCCATGAATAAAGTGAGAATGGAGACCGAGCAAGCTAGGGAGGGCGATGTCGAAACTATCTCAAAGCTGAAGTCAGAACTTAGTACCTCGAAGGCCATGACGGAAGCACTTGAGTCTCAACTTCGCTCTAGGTTCACAAATGAAGAGTATCTGTCAACCACAGTATCTGACTTGGAAGAACAGCTGGAGGAGCTCAAAGTGAGATACGAGCACCTCACCAAGAAGCACCAGCATGAGATCGAATCGCTCACAGCAGAAAATAAACGGCTGAAATTCAATTCAGAGGAATTGGTGACGAAGAACACCCAGCTGAATGAGAAGCTGAAAGATCTGAACAAACAAATGTCGCAGATTATCACTTCTTACAGCGCCTTGAACTCAGAGCATGATCGATTGACGGAGCTGGCCCAAAGTTATGAGACCAGTCTCCTGGAGTCTGCTCGATCGGAACGGTCCAATCTTGTCGATCACTTCAATAAGCAGCGTGAGATACTCGAAAGGACTTTCACTGAGCAAGAGCGGATTCTTGAACAGTCGATGCAAAGTCAAGACAAGTTAGTGGTCGACGCCAAGTCAGACCGCATGCGAGGAAAGGACAGGGTAGAAAAACTTCGAAGCGAGTTCCAGCAGCTCCGAGCTGCCGCTGCCGAAAGAGAGAGGTCCATCCATGCCGAGGAGCTGGCAGCTAACCGCAAGATGAAACGAGGCATGGGCGTCTCACAGTCGATGTCAGCAAGAAATGCGAGCATCTCCCAATCGGAGTCCATGGCTTCTTCAGCTGCACCTGGATCGGGAGAGTCAAGGAATCCTCATCACTCTCGGCCAAGAGGGTCGCCGCCAAGGTCGTCTCATCCTTCGCCATCGAACACCTCGGGCTCCAGCGGTCACCTTGTGCGGTTGCTTGACGAAAGGGCTGCTGCTCAATCAACTCCAAGACGAGACCAAGGCATCTCATATTCGACTTCGGCCACTGATTCCAGTGCCCAGCCCCAGTCCTATAGGCACTATCCTCAGCATCACCAAGCTGGCAGTTCAAGTCATCACAACATGAGGAGGCCTGGTCATGGCACTGGTGCGGGAAACACCGGACCTCCTAAGAACATACCCGGAAGCACCTATCCGAGTCGAGGAGCACCCCCTGGCGGCGAAGAATACAGCCTTGACCAATACTCGCATGATGCCTCCGAAACTACTGGAAGAGGGTACAGCAGCGAGACAAGCAGCTACACGGGCGATAACGCAAGGGCGATGGACCCTCCTCCCAATCCTCAGCGCCATGCTTGGGGCCATCAAGAATACGGAAGAAACATACAATATGGGTCATACGGCGATCAAAGCACAACTGAGTAGTGAATACTCAAGTCATGCTCAAAAAATTCATTTCAGGTAGATGTGTAATTAACTCAATGTGGACATACTAGACTTTACTCGTGCTTTACTGTGTAGACCCCGGGATATCATTACAGATATCAATACGCTGCGAATTTAGTTTGCCTTCACAAAGACTCGACGGCGACAATTCGATGAAGTCTCCCCACCTCTGGGCTTGCTGTCTCTGGATTCATTCAGTCCGTGTGGTCTTTTAACCAGATCTTCCGCAAGTTGTTGAATGATTTTGACGATCCAAACCGGCAAAATACCACAGGTGCACAGCCCCTGAATAAGTCTGGACACATCGAACTAGTCTCGGACAGTTGCCCTTCCCTCCTGAAGAATGGAGCCAAATATCCACACCGACAAAAAGAACCCTATCCACGCACTGAAATAAAGGTTGCTTGGACACGGTACCTGATCCAGCCTGCCCCCGGTGAATGTCTGTACGACGTACCCGAGTACGGCCACGCTCACCATCGAAGTCGTCGCCTCCACGATTGTAATGGGAAGGGACGGTTTGCAGTATCGGTGTAAGAGCACGATTCCCCAACACGCCACGGCGCCAGCCAGGGTGAAAAAAATCCACTTGATGGCACGCCTCCCGTCGAGGCAGTCGGAGCTCTCACTGACCTCTATGAAGTTGTTGGTGAAATAGAAGTCGATCGTCGAGAAGAATCCCACGGTGGAAAATATGGCCAGGAAGAACCAGTGGCGCTTCTGACCGAACAGTACCTCCTTGAATGTATTATCACGACCAGATCCCTTCCGCCAGACCTCGTAATTGACTGCGCAGGCGGCAAAGTTGGTCCAGGTTGAGAAGAAGACCTGGACGCAAAGGCAGATGTAAGAGCTGTGTCACTCGAGTTCACTCCACGCGACTAGAATTATCACTACATCAGCTGGTCCACTCACATTAGCTTGAGCCTCACCAACACTGTATCTCGATGTTGACACATACAAAGAGAAAGCTGACAGGACGAGGAGCGTGATGAGCAGATTTCTCTCTACCGGGCTACCGTCACCAAAAGATTTCCTGTTCTTTTTGACGCAACAGACGGAATCGAAATGCGCGATCACGATGGCCAACACGATGATAGATAGGAGGCCGGATACCTGAGCGAATGAAGATGCATAACCGGAATCGATAAGACAATAGTTAAGCGTTCTGCACTCGTCTGGTATTGTACCTTCTCGCTAGGATAACACACCCCAATCAACAACTCACCGCAATGCAACCATACACTTTCCATACAATCACGAGGTTCCCCCCCGAACCGAAGTAGAGCGTGTACTTCTCATTCAACTCCTCTATATGCGCATACGCCATCTTGATATCGTCCGCCGTGACGGCTCCTCCCAGCTGCTGCGAGTACTTCTCGAGGCTATCCAAATTCGCCACCGTCGTCTCCTTGAAGAAGAATATCGTGGAGGAGATGGTGCACACCACGCACGAGATGAGGGAGAAGACGTAGCCCAGTAAACGGGGGCTGGTGCTGATGTCATCGTCTCGGCTCGAGAGGAGCTTGTTCCTGGGCGTCGTCGTCGAATTGTTCGTTGTTGCACTGCCGGAGGCGGAGCTCCGGGGCGACTGCGGCGGGGACGACGACGACGAAGGTCCTCCGTTGCCGTCCTTTTGCATCGCGAGGATGTTCCTGAACGGGACCACGGGGTCGCCGCCGACGGGGGACGCCGGACGAGCCGGGTCGCCATAGGACGCGGGGTCTCGTATCACGACGGGGGCCGGCATGATGAGACTCTTCACGGCGGTGACCTGCGGTGACACGTTTTATAATATATTTATGAGCATGAGTGAAGCGAGCTCGGAGCTCGGAGAGCTCGGAGCCCTCTCGGATCTCGGAGCACGAGCAAGCCAATGGCCAAGGCAACACAAGCAAACACAAGTGGAAATATGAGTTCCTACGTGAAGAAAACTGCGCGCCTGGACCCGCCAGAAATCCCCTACGACCTCCGACATGAATTTTGACAGATGGCCAAACACAGCGAAACAGCAGGCGAGGCGCAGGCGTGCCTCATTTTCCTCTTCCTCCTGCCTCCTCCATCCGATCCTCCACGCCCGCATCATGGCCGCGCTGCCCTCAATTGGCCCACCGCCCTTTCCGTAGCGACAATGTTCATCCGCGGCGCCGCCCGGGGCAGCCGCCGGATCGTGGGTCGGTGCGGTTCCGCCGCCGCGCCATCGTTCGTTCCCGGCGTCCACGTCTGTGCCCCGTCGGCTCGCGCCGCCGTCGCAGCGTCTCTCGGCGAGGGAGGCCGCATCGCGACGTTCCCTTCCTCGACGGCCCAACATGGCATTTCGATGCCGTACTCGTCCATGCCGGCGCTTCGGCTGCCTGGATCGCAAACGCATTTACGTCATACGCCGCTAATCAACAATCTCGGCGCCAAGAGTACCCTCCGACAGAATTTGATGCCCATGGCCATCACGCGGAGAGAGCTCGCGAGCGGAGGCAGCAAAAATAATGCCAACGGGAAGAGTGGCGCGGGGTACGAAGCGAACGATCCGCTCGGCAACACGCTCAACGCAATACGCGACATACACAACTACGTCAAGACCCACCTCAGCCTCGACATCTGGACGGTAAATGTCGTGCTGCTCGGGTTCATAATCGGACCGGCCGTGTGGAACGCCATGAAGAACACGACGCGGAACAATGCCGAGGACGAGATACCCGTGGACGATCCCGTCGAGCACTCCGTCCGGATACTCATGGAGTCCACCGGCGACCTGAAGGACAATGCGATGAGATCGGCCGAGGAGGACGCGAAGCGCATACTGAACGACCTGCTGGCGAGCGACAACGTCCGAACGAAAGCCTCGAAGGTGGCCTCCGGTGTGATTCAGAGCCCCCCGTTCCAGAATGCCGTGAAGGCCCTGGTGAAGAACGTGTGGGACGACCTCGTGAACGATCCGGAGACGACGAGTCAGCTCACGACGCTCGTGGCGACGGTGTTGCAGAACGAGAAGGTGTACGCGGCCGTGAAGGATTTGGTGCTGCAGCTGGTGAACGACGAGGAGGTGTACAAGGAATTAACGGAGCTGGTGGTCAAACTTGGAGACGAGCGGGAGGTGTTGGATGCCACCCAGCAGTTGTTGACGGAGAGTGCTCACAGAACCCTTAATGATCCAAATGTAAGTGCATGGCACCGTTTTGATTGTTTGTCTCGCGCACACCTGGTGCAATCTTGTGCATATCTGCTGGCACATCATTTTGACTGCCACGGAGAACTCATTATTTGCTGCTCGTCTCTGAAGGTCCTCGACCACTCGATGGAGTTCGCGACAGAAGTGGTAGGCGACGATGTCGTCCAGAGAACTGGAGGAGAAGCGCTGCGGAATACCGTGGGCTATGCTGTGCAGCCAAGTGGCGGCGCCAGTGAGTTCCGCAAACTAGTGTCCTGATCCTTTGAATCAATCTTATGCATGAAATCGTTCTGATCACCCATCTCCTATTGGCTCTCAATACCCTCCCCCTCAGTGGTGGTCGGTGTTGGAACCATAATTGCGGCAGGCGCACTTCACTTCTTCCTGTCTCGTCGCGGAGGAGGCGACAGCGGGCCCAGCGGATACAATGCCTATGAGTCGTCGCATTCCCTCAGAACCTCTGACACTTTTGACAGCGCCATCAGCATACAATCGTCAACGTCAGCGCCATCACTGGATGCTGCAAACGCCAGTTTTGACAGGGGTGATATTCTAGGCGACCCATCGAATGGCGGGAGTCTGTTATCAACTCTCTTCGTCAGAATTGTTGATGTCATTCAGAAAATAATCAACATGCCCTCGACCGTTGCATCATCCGTTCAAGCATCCATAGCGGCTGTCATAGCCTTCCCGGCACATCTGTCAGAGAAATGTACATCAGGTTGGGAGTGGTTGTACGGCATGCTGCTTGACGTCTTGGCGAACATTTTTAGTATACCTTCTCATATTCAGTCATCAATAGCCGCGTCAGCCTCAGCTACTACCGTTTGGGCATCCACTAAGTGGTCCACATCAAGCTTGAGGGCGTTTTTTCTGCTGGCTGTATCAAATGTATCCAACCACATGAGGGATCGATGGGCTCAAATATTGACGGCGTTGGCTCGATGGATGGACGATGACAGCATAGCACCTTCGACGGCAGCAGGCCTGTCATGATGACTTCAATGACAGTGGTAGCTGGAAAGGTGGATGTTGAGCAGCAACACCATCTAGTCACAAATGAAAACGTGCCTTTAACAGTTAACATACAACACATGTAACATGGAAACATGTATCAGTGTACTTATTCGATGCACCTAATTACATAGACCATGGAAACATGTATCAATGTATTCGATGCACCTAATNACATGTATCAGTGTACTTATTCGATGCACCTAACTACATAGACCATGGAAACATGTATCAATGTATTCGATGCACCTAATCACAGGGACGTCAGCGTCGGGGCGACTCTGATGTCATATGAAGATGTCAGTCTACTGGTGGGATTGGTAACTTCAACTCCCTCATCCTCTCTTATTCGAGAGTCTTGCTGTTCCACTTTCTTCGGAGTGCCTATTTCTTCATCCGACAGGAAGACGTCGCCAGTTACGACGGCAGCAACACTGT
This sequence comes from Thalassiosira mediterranea, assembly GCA_036939795.1. NCBI lineage: Eukaryota > Bacillariophyta > Thalassiosirophyceae > Thalassiosirales > Thalassiosiraceae > Thalassiosira > Thalassiosira mediterranea. The sequence continues at coordinate 4,696 of JALLBE010003747.1, read as the reverse complement.
CTCGTACAGCGGTTGCTCCTGTGCGCAAGCTCTGTTCGATGTCACCGAATGCCCTACCTTTTTTCGAAAATGGCGACATGGCGAAGAAACTATCTGGCAGGAGAGATGATTGTTTCGAAGGCAGCTCTGTAGAAGCAGCGCGCCTCACAGGAGTTTCAGGAGACTCGGTATCAACTTCTATCGGTCTCTTCCTAGGCGATATTGAGGTGGGCGAGGGAGGTGATACCCTCCCAACATTAGTCTCACCGCCAAGAAGGACTGCTGTCACAGAGGAGTCGTCGTGGTGGTCACTTCCTTCTTTCTTGCTTCCAATAGTGGCTGCCTCTCCACTTTGGGTAGTAGCCACAACTGTGGTTGTAAAATTAGCGAATCCCACATCCTCTTTGGCCGACCCACCTATGGACCCACCCGTCACTGAGTTGAGGGAAGCATTGCTGGTACGTTGCATTGATGCTCCACTGACACTGCCAACAGGGGTGCCACCCTTTGTTGGCGTTGCATCAGGTGTTACTGTCTCAACAGTTTCCGGGGACGCTGTATCATTTTCCCTCTGATTGATGACCACATCAGCAAGGTTATTTCTCGAAATCACGATCCCTCCACCCAGGTCTGTGTCGAAAGTGAGATCTTGTGTGCATCCCCCATCCTCTGACGAGGCCTTAACAACTTCCACACCTTCTTCCTTCTCCATTGACTTTTCGCCATCCTTCGCGTCAACGTCCATTTCCTTGTATGCATCACCTGACCTATATCCCACAACGGCCTTAACAAGGAACAAGGAGGCCAAGACAGTCTGCCCCAGAACAAAAGCGGAGACCGCTAACATATTGACGCCGATCGTCCCAAACGTGTAGGCGCCGGCCGCTGCTCCCGCCATGGTGAGCAGATAGAACAATATCCCAAGCCCGAGGTAGCTGAATGCCAGGTAGATTCGATTGCAGCCCAGGAGCACCATCACTGCCAGCCCGCTCAGTACAACAACACCTGCGGCTGCCGCAAACATAGACCATGTGACAACCGGCATCTTTTCCAGCTTACAGGTGTTCTGATCTTCAGACCCGTACTTCATGATTTCGCCGCACATCTCCTTCTCGAAGATGACGTTGGATGAGCTCTCCGAGTAGCTCTTTATCCGGATGCACCCCTCTTCGAGGTACCAGTCGTCGTCATACTCGCTCTCAGGAAACGTGAATTCGATCGTGCTGAACTGGTGGTTCACCTGACCAGCATACGCCATGCAACCGTCAGTGAAATGATTCTCCCTTGGGGAGAAGAAGTCCTTCACGCCCCCGTAGTTTGCCATGGGACCGGAGTGCAGGAGTGGGAATCCGGCAGGGTAATAGTCGTCGCCGGAATAGTCAGTGCTTGAGCCGTCGTCGAAAGCCACCATGTGATTGTCTCCCGAGATAACCAAAAGGTTTTGTGGTCCAGCCCCAATCGTAGAGGCAATGTGCTGGGACAGCTCTTCCCGATCTGCAGCGAAACCTCCCCAGCCATCAGATCCTACCTCCTCAGCATCCGTCCAAGGCCGGGTGGTCACCCACACGATAAAATCGTAGTTGTCCGCCCTGGAAAATTCATCGAACAGCCACTCTTTCTGCTCCTTGCTGTAAACCCTTCCGGAGTAATACTCCGAGGAGTCAATCGACTCGCTCCTAAGATCTGTAACCACAAACCTGACAGTACCAATGGTGAATGCCTGATACTTCGCTGCATCGGCCTCATTGGCACTATTCGATCCCAGCCTGTAATGCGGCATCCCGATGGTGTAGGCTTGCTTCGCCGCCAGCGCGGCCTCCCGCTGATCTACCGATCCATCCTCGTTATTCCCCAGCCAGTCGTGATCGTCCCAGATGTATGAGAAGATGGTGCGCATGTACAGCAATCTTTGGGAGGGGCTTCCCATGACTTTGTCGTACGCCTCTAATCTCTTGTCGACATCCAGAGTGTTCAGGTCCTCGTAGTGAAGGTCACCCATGTGTATAAACATCAAGGGATTCGTCTCAAGTACACTCTGGAACATGGTGTGCATGGATCCCGTGAGAGCACAGGAGCCTGTGGCTATTGAGAAGTTCATTCGGCTACCCTGGAGGGCCGGCGTGGTGAATCGTCCCACGTCCCCCGCCATCTCGGCCGAGTTGGGCGTCCTCTTCGGCCGTGTGATGCCGTAGTAGTACGAAGTGAGAGGCCGCAGACCAGTCATCTCGAGGCGCTTGACGAAGTGCTCATCTTCGTCGAAGTCCCCATAGGAGACCGAGACCTTCTTGATCTGATCCCTCTCGAGAGCGAGGTTGGGGTTCGTGCTGACCACGAACTCTCTTGCCTTGCCATCGTCAGATTCGGGACCACGGACTCGAAACTGAGCCGAGGTAGAGGTGACCCCGCCAGCAAGAGCCCAGTCTCGGTACGGGACGTGATTGTAGTTGAAGAACGTCAGTAGGAGCGACGAGGCGTAGGCGAGTATTACGAAACCCGTCAGGAGGAAGGTATAGGTGACGAGATTGAACCCTCCATTCTTCTTGCAGGACTCCTTGAAGGAAAAACAGCACCCCTTCTTTTCATCATCTTCATCTCGCTCTCCTGGGGGTCTCACGGGTACGCGGGTGAGCTCCTTGTCGAACTTATCCATCATCTCCTCGTACTCCTCCTGGGGCATGTTATGGAGTACGGCCGTCTTATCAGACTGTATGAGTCCGGAAGCGGGGGACGAAGGCCCCCGTCCCCTCTTCATGGTGGTTTTGGTACCCCCCGAGCCGGATCCCTTGCTCCTATTTTCAGAGCTTTCGTAGGCGTTCTCATAGTCTTCCATGATGGCGACGTTCGATTCGCTCCATTTCATTTTTGCCCCGTCTGCCTTCGTGGCGAGCGTTAGAGCGCTGGCCGCCACTGAATGCAACTCGTCTATCTCGAGGTCTTGCAGTGGAGCTATGGACTCCTCGTCCGCCAGGCGGAGCTCCTCCTCGATGCTCTCGGCCGTGAGCTTGGGATACCTGTTCTGGTACTTCCCCACGAGCTTTTGCAGCCGCGCATCGCCCGCCGAGCTGATATCCTGCTTGCGACATATTGCGCATATGGCCGATTGCAGGGCCTTGAAGGCCTCCTCCTCGGGGTCGACGAGGGCGACCGACTGTCCCACCGTCGTCTCCATCGTTCACGTGTCGTGCTCTAACGATCACCGCCTAAGCTCACTGCAAAGGAAACCCAGACAAAGAATAATTCGCAGCGCCAATGCTCTCGCTCCACCCGATTGGAGTGGCGACCAACGAGCGATATCGCCGTCGCTCTGTCCCTACGCACTGCCCTCAGGTGATGGACGAGTTGCTGCTTTGTTGTAACGATAGTGATGGCAGTTCCGCGCCTTCGTACCGCAGGTTCTCTCATCAACTGCTCTTCACGCACTACCTCTCGCTAGCTTGCTTGGGCCGCCATGGTGACGTCCTTTTCGTTGTGTTGTCGTCACGCTCGGGGATGGTACGATATTGGAAGGAGCGCCAATCTTTTCGAGCAATTTATGGCCAAAAGAGCCAATCGGAGTGCAACTTCTCGAAATTCAAACCAATCTTATCTGAAGTAGTATTGAATTCCTAAGTAACGTAAATGAGTAACACATATCATTCATAAAAGTTTGAATGTGCATCCTCTCAAAATACTGATTCCAATGTGTTGAAATGATTTGGATATTGAATGTGATTGCTGATGAAGATGTCACTTGAATGTCAATGTCACATCATCTCTAAATGAATGCTGCCCTCGTTCATCGAAAACTGAAACCACAACCAACCGCAGCATTGATGCCCCAAGCAACAAAAAACTACCTACCCCCCCCTCCACGCCACCCTCCACCCAAACAAGGCAGCCAGTTAGCTGTTGCATGTACAGCGACTCCGCTCCCTAGGTAGAGACGAGAGCAGAAGCAGGCTGTCGTCATATTGTGCGTGTCCCCCCTCCCCATCTGAGCCCGACAGACAACACCCCACTTTCTCCTCTGCCCTGATCAAGCAACATCAACATGGACGCAGTGTGCCGTGTGCCATTGCCACGGCCACGGAGGTAGCACCAAAGGCAAAGGTCCATAGATTCATAGATTAAAGATCAAAGCAGAGCCCCTCTCACTCTCAAAATCTATTTTCATCCCCGTCTCAGTATCAGTCTCCCCGTCTCCAGCTCCAGCTCGAGCCTCAGCTGGTCCAGCTCCAGCTCCACACCACCACTGACACTGACCCTCCAGACATATGGTCTCCTGGTCTCCTGGTCTCATGGGATCCTGGTCTCATGGGATCCTAGTCCTAGTCTCATATGCTCCTGGGATTCTGACCCCTGATTACTGACTGGGAGCACATATGCTTGGTAGCACATATGCTGTGATGCTGAATTGAGCTGGCAATTAAATAGTCATTAGGATTAGGGATTCTTAGGACGATACTATCGATACACTCCCTGACCCCCCCACCTCACACATAAAGGCAAAGGTAAACGTTTTTCCATCTGGTCTCAGCAATAGCTGTGAAAACAATACTGCTACTAATGATGCAAGATCAATCCCAAACCAAAAATCACTATCATTATTGATCATTATCATGCTATCAAAGGCGAGGATAGAGAGAGAGATAGGATATATGAAAGTCCCACCTCTGAACAAACACCAATACCAATACCAATACCAATACCAATACCAATACCAATACCAATACCAATA
>JALLBE010003716.1:0-10111 GCA_036939795.1 Thalassiosira mediterranea | reverse complement strand
ACTTGTAGCGCAGCCCCCGAACAGCCTCAATCCCTGCCTTCAGGGCAACAAACTCTGCCCCAAATACCGATGTCTCGAGCGTTGGTTGTTTCTTCGATAGCCACATGATCAACGCCATATTCAGGAATATCATGTACCCTGAGCGTGATCTCCTTGTGAGCTTGTCTCCTGCATGATCACTGTCCACATACAGTCTTGTATTGACAACCTTGCCCCTCGGTTCTGGTGCATTGGGAGGTATGGCTTCCTTCACGTCACCATAGAACTCCCTCCAATCAACGTCCTTGAAGTCCCCCATGTCAATCTTGGGGTAGGTAGGATCAAATGCAAGCCGTGAATTGTACTTCTGCCTCAAGTGCCCATACACATGCAGCATTGCATCCATATGACCTTCCCTAGGCAATGCAAGCGCAGATGCCAACATTGACACTTCAGTGTTGATATCAATCCTTCCCAATTCAACCATCCATCGTAGAATACCTATCTGCGACTGATAGTACGATGCCAATTCAGCGTTCAGCTCTGGAGATTCATCCAGCTCTGGTGCATAACCCATAGGAAAAGGGTTCTCAGCACGCTTGGGCAGCTTCCAGCGACCATCGAGATGTTCCTTCAGGTATTTCTCCACGTTCTCAACAGACTGGCGCACATATTTTGTGGGACTCATGGCCCATGCCCAAACACCATTTGGCAGCTTCATCTTGCGTAACTTCGCCCCGAGATAGAAGTCAGGGTCACCCATATAGATCCCTCCTTGAGCTTGAAGTACTTGTCAAGTCGCTTCAGAGGCTCGAGAGCATCATGAGCAATGCTCATAACGTCATCAACGTAGCAGAGCACGTACGCCCAATACTCGGCCTTGTCATCTGGCCTCACCATGGGTTTCATCCATAGGTCCGGGTCAGCTGGACATGGCTGATATCCCATGTGCCTCATACAGTCCACCAGATGATTACGGAACGAGGCCCCACTGCTCTTCAACCCATATAATGAGCGAACAATGAGTGCTTTCTTCCCAGCATCATTGCCAAACTCTGGCCCCAACACCGTCCAGATCTTCTCTTGAACCGGCGCTGTCACATATGCATTCAAAATGTCGGCGACCTTCACCTCCAAATCATTGAGTGCAGCCAAAGTGAGTGCAATACGAACTGTGTCCCTCGCCACAACGCTTGAATAGGTGATTGCTGGGGGTACATCTGTGACATGACCTCCTGCCACCAATCTAGCCTTGCGACGAAAGTTCTCCATCTTGATATCGAAGACCATGTGGCACTTGACGAATTGGTAACCAGGTGGTGGTTTCCAATCAGGGTCCTCCTGAATCTCAAATGCTATCCTCACATTCTTCATTTCCTTGGCAATTGCATCGGCCCAAAAGGTATTGCCGTTGCGCTTGTCAATTTCATAAGCTTCTTCGACCGTCTTGGGTACTTCCAATCCCCACTTGTGTGTCCGCTTGAGGTAACGAGCACTGCGTTGTTTCACTGCAGCAATGATACACTCCCTCTTCTTCAACACATGTGGTACCCACCAGTTGAATGCAGGTTCCTTGTCAATTCCTTGAGCAACTGCAAACTCGGCCGTCTGAACAGGATGCGACTCCTTGAGACTTGATAAGTGTTCCCAACTCGTAGAGCCATCCTTCCACTCGCAGCAAATGCTCCATCCAGCTGTAGTACGGCGCATATATGACCGCCCCTTAACCTTGACCTCAATCTTCTGTTCATCAATTGAAAGGGCACTATCAGCTTTCTGATAATCCACTAACGAGCCCAACAAGACATACTCATTGCCATTCTCATCACACTTTGCGAACATCGCATTAGCTATTACATTGGCAGTGAGCTCAGTCACCTCGCCGTCGGCAAATTCTACCTCATACATTCTGGTATCAAGGATAGGGTTGTCATTAGCACGTCCAATGGTGTTGCCATCAACGTCTCGCTTCCGCCGGCGCACTTTCCCCCTTGCCATGGTGTCCCCTCTTGGTAGCATCACCTCAGTATTGACATAGTTGTCTCCAACCTCAGGCGTTGGATCCAATTCCACGGCTGGGGCTTCAGGCATTCCACCACCCACGTCGTCATCCTCATACGACTCATGTGTTGGTGTATTCACGCCCATCTCTTCAAAGTCTTGAATGGTAGCTTGTGGTCCCAACTTGGTTGCCACTTCTTCATCAAATAGCTTGCGTTCAGTCCTCCCTTCCTCGCTGTCCCACTCATCCTGAGTTAAGGTGCGAAATGTAGAGCGACACACAACTTCACCATTTGCCTTGAGTATCTTGGCTGTCATTGCAGGGCCAACATCAATGCTCGGTCCGAGATATCTCCCCAGANCCATTTGCCTTGAGTATCTTGGCTGTCATTGCAGGGCCAACATCAATGCTCGGTCCGAGATATCTCCCCAGAATCATATGATCTGCTGGGAATTGCTCAGCACTATCCCTGAATTTCACCCACTCATACCACTCAAACTCACAAAACTGACTGATATCCGCCGTCTCTCCTGACATGATGGTCTCTGGCACCTCGCCATTGAGCATGTAGATGTCATGAGCTGTGTGCGAGCGAATGTAGGCCTCAAGTTCAACACAATGATCCCACAACCGCTTAGGCGACCTCGCCTTGGTCATCTTCCGACCAGCACCCTTCTTCAATTCATGGATACCACCTTCAGAAGCATTTTGCCACGGGGAGTATGGCTCAATCTGCTTCAGCCGACAGTCAGCCTCCTTCAGCTTCCTACGGAACTTCCCAGTTACCTGCTCCTTGGAACCATCCACAATAATTGCAGGTGGGACGCCCTCACGCTGGAACATCAGCGATAGCGCCTCATGGGCATCGGACTTATTCCTCATGGGAAAAGCCCGAGTCCAGCCGAAAGAGGTAGTAAAAACTTCAGCATACTTGTTTTGTCGCTTGGACACAGTGCCAGCAATGAGAGTATCCCCAAAAACTGGATGCGGCAAGCGCCTGTACCTCAAAGCCCGATCATTGGTGCGAAAACGTCTACTCAATGTAGGATGCACCACCGTGCGAATCCCTCGCTGGGTGGTCTTCCTCACAGTACGTCTTGCTTTGTCAGGTGAGATACCCCACTTCTTGCTCAACTTGAGGTGATCTATCCTTGGAGATGGCTTGGAAGTAGCAACTGCCACCATAGCATCACCGCCAACAGGAACATTCACTCCAGCCTCAAGTGCAATTCCAAAATTGTCATCATCGGTGAGATCAGCAGCGTCGTGCATCAATGACGTACCAACACGATTGATCACAACCTGTCCCCTCGCTGTTGTCTCAGCAGATACAATTCCCCCCGTGAAGTCTGTCATCGCTTCCTCTTGCTTGGCAAAGTCTTCAGTCTGGGGGTCCCATATTGGCATTTCTGCCGTCAATTCCACACGAGGCAGATCCTCTGACTCCCACTCATCAATAGTAGGCTTCCTCGTTGAAATATAACTAGTCACTCCATGCAAGGCAAAAGGGATATTCAGGTCCCCATCCTCGCTCAATGGATCTTGAGCAGTGATAGCATGGGTGGTCTCGTCAGGGTCTTCAGCCAAAAATTTTGGAACGTCATTAACCTTGACACCATTCATGCGACACTGGAATGGACTTAGTAGGTGATTGTCCAGATGAGGCACTTCAATTGCCTGATGTATAATCAGAAGGTACACTTGACCTGTTTGGGGATGGTCCCAAGCAACTGCTGCACTAACTGTCCGACAATCCACGGTCCCTGAGTTGGGATCGTATCCTGAAACCTTTACAGTTCTCCCATGGTCATGGAAAACCAATGCCCCACGCCCCACAACAGTGGTGTCGGCATGAGTATCAGCTTCAAGCCGTGAGGTTTCGTCCCCTGTAGAAGATTTCATGGCATGCAGACGGAGTGTTTCTGCACATGCCACCTTGCGCAGGCACAGAGTCCTGACACAAGACACATTAACCGCCCCACTGGTCCCCTCAAACCCAGCAGGTGCGGGATGGGGCAGTCAGCCCCTTGACTTCCTCTGGCGAGCCGTTCCCACCCTCATCACCACCAGAGACTTCTCCTTCTCCATCATCACCATTGTTGGCCACCTGAGCTTCGAGAGCAGCAATCTGTGCTTCAAGCTTGGCAATCTTGGACTTCTTGTCCTTGCCCTTGCCAGCACCCTGGGAACGAGGTCCCCTGCGCTTCTTACGCAACTCACGTAGCTCATCCTTTTGTTCCTTGGTCAACTTGCGAAACTCAGAGGTGCTGTAGTAGCGGTCCATAATCTTGGTTTCACCACCACCACCTCCGCCTCCATTCTTGCCACCTCCACTGCTGCCAGATGTGTCAACAGCTGCAATCTTCACATCAGCACGTAGATCTGTCTGCTTGATATAGTCCTTGTAAAGGATCACACAGCGATCGAAATCATTGCGATGCTCCGACGATGCAAGGATGGTAGACTTGATAACCTCTAGCTCGTCAGTCCTGATACCGGCATTTAGGTAGCGAACCTTGGAACGTTCATCAATTCCCTTGTAGCTATATTCCTCAAGGTTGGAGAGGATAAGGTGTTGCTCCTTGTGTACTGTCACAAACTTCTCAAACGACCAATTGCGAGTCTCACCATGGTACACAGTCTCACGTAGCTTGAACTCAGCCTTACCAGCCATGTGGTCAACATTGTTTGGTCCCAAGTAGTGATCATACACCAACTGGAAGGCTTTCCTTCCATTCCTAGTCCTACGTGCAGGCTTCACGTAAGTCCAGGACTCATGATTCTGAAACAAAGGTGCCAACTTCTCCCACACGATAGTCCTGTCCGTCAGGAACGAATCGGTGAATGGGCCATTTGCTTCCAAATCTGCAATAGCCCCAGCAGCACCTGCAGCCAAAATGGGTGCACGAGCAATCATTTCCTCAGCCAAGGTAGCATAACCAGTGGCAGGATCGGTTGCTGCAGCTGGGGGCAACAAATTGCGGCGTACCACATACGATAGTGGTGCACCGTTAATCCCAACAAATTGACGGAGGTATTCCTCAACCCCCTCCATAGTCTTGGGCCAGTCCTTGGCGTCAATCTTGGGTGGGATGTCGGGATCAGAGTGATTCTTCTCTGTGTCCCTCTGCTTTACAAGCTTGCGGATACTGACGAGAGTCATTTGTCCTACATCGACAGCACGCGACAGTCTATCTTGATGCTTGACATAGTAGATGGCGAGCTTCAGAGCTTCCTCGGCCTTAGCCGACACCTGCACTCCCCTATTGGGGTTACCTCCTGATTCGCCCCCAGGTCGGCGCAGTACCTTGCATAGGTTCTGGCTCTGCTCATCATCCAGGATCCTGAGTTCGTCAACGGAGTTGATCCCCTGGTCTCCTGTGATCTCGGTTGCAGCCTCTTGCGTAAATCCAATACACTCAAGCATTGTTCGAATGGCAGTAGCCTCAAGCCATTGTCAACACAAATACTTGAGTACTGAACTGCAACTACGTGTTAATTACCTAACAGCTCACTCTAGAACTGCTCTTGCGGAGATCAAGTATTCCACTCAATCTCAATTCTCAACGGTGGTCGCTGAAGGCTGAAGGCGTCCACCCACCCCTGGATACGGTCCTCGTATCAATTCTTGCTTCAACAGATGCCGTATAAAAGCAACAACGATGCACTTCTGAGACAATACGCTTCCACTCAATTGTATTATAGCCCACAGAAGCAATAATCTCGGTCCTCGAGACTATTCACTATCAACACGTGTCTTGGTTTCAAGCACCAATCTTGAATCTTCAAATTCGTAGCCTGATCTGAGTCAAATGGGTCGGATGAACTCAATAAAATCTCCTGTAACTAGCCGGACCTCGGCCAGACGTAGGCAACTCCTAGTAGATAAACCTGCACAACAGCAATAGGTAGATGAGTGTAAAAGTAGACACTCCTGCTATTGGCCATGGCCCGCTTGCCCCTGCAAGCGTATTCAGTGTATTAATATGAAGTTATTCAGACTAGCTAGAGCTCTAACAAACCACTTTGCAAGAGTCAGGTAGTCCAAGTTGTGAGCTCTTCATCCAGCTCTGAAATGATCTGAAGTGAGCTCTCAGATCATCAGCTCTGGGATGAAATACCATGGTAACACTAGGTAACACCCCTCATGTGCACACAAACACCATGTCGTGCACATGTCGTGCACCCGTGCTCCATTTCTGAGCTAATTCCTAAGTATGTACTCGCCTGCGACTCCGACCTCCACGACAGATGGAGCGACAGATGGTGCGACAGATGGCGTGACGCGCCAAATAATCTAATAGTAAGTCGACAGATGGAGTGACACATGGCGTGACGCGCTGTCGCATCCCACGTCACTTCTCCTGCTGACATACCCACCGCGAGCATCATCCATCTTTTCTCAACTGGCGCCACTCTCCCTCCTCGCTCCCTCTCCTCGCTCTCGCCCCGCATTTCTCTTTCCATCCAAATCATCGTCATGGCCGACGAAGCCCGAGCAATGCTCGACGCCCTCATGGGCGCCGACCGCAACGCCCACGTCGAGGGTGCCTCCGGCATCTCCTCTAGCGGCGGTTCCGGCGGAGGAGCCATCCGCCGCCAAAAGGCATCCTGCTACGATTCCAACATCTGCCCTCTCTACTGCGCCTGGTCCCTCTCCTCCCAGGACGAACCCACGTGGGCCGAAAGCGTCGCCGCCAACGAGGGAGCCGGCGGCATAGACGTGTACGATTTATTCACGAATACCAAGTCTGATATAGGACCGAATCCGTACAGGGTCGACGAGCATGCCCGGGAGGAATTCGCGTCTTTGCCCGACCACGAGAAGCGCCGATTGGGGTACGAGGACATGCTGGCCCGGAAGCTGCAGGATCTCGTGCGCCAATGCGATCGGACCGTATCGCGCAACAAGGAGAAGCTTCGGCGTGAGGTGGCCCAGGCGATGAAGCAGCGCACGGCCGGCAGCGGACGGGGGAATCGCGAGGATCTCATCGTGACCGTGAACGAGGAGATGTTGGAGAAGTGCGCGAGCAGCGTGGCCCAGGCGACCCTCATCGAGGAGGAGATGGCGGAGCTCGTCACAAAATTCGAGGGTTTGGAGAAGGAGGAGGAGGATCTCCTGAAGCTCCTTGCGGACGAGGAGAAGGCGAAGGAGATCGCCGAGGCGAATAACAAGGAGGAGACGAAGGAGCCACCCAAAAAGAAGAAGAAGAAATCCAAGGACAAGGATAAGGCTAAGGAAGCCGAAGAAGCCGCCGCCGCAGAGGTAGCCCCCAAGGTAGTCGACCAGCGCCTGCTCGACGTCGAGCGCGCCAAGCTCACCGCCCTACTCCAGATCCAGAGTCTCTCCCTCCAACTACCCCCCCTCCGGGACAACACCGACAATTTACTTCGCCAACTCCAATACCTACGATCTGACACCTCTACCGATAAAGTGGTGTGTGAGGTATCCGGAAACTTCATGAGCAGTCGCGATGCCGACGAGCGCATTGCCGCTCACTACGCCGGGAAGCAGTACGTGGGATGGAAACTCGTGAGGGATAAGCTCAAGGAGTTGCAGAAGAAGGGTCTGCCGAGCGGTGCTGGGGGAGGGGATATGGATAGACGTGGAGGTGGAGGTGGCTATGGCAGGGGACCTTCACGCGATGATCGGGGTGGGTATGGGGGTGGATACAGGGACGACCGTGGTGGGTACGGCGGTGGTTACAGGGATGACCGCGGTGGTTATGTAGGGGGATACAGAGAGGACCGCGGGGGATATGGGAGGGATAGCCGGGGAGGAGGCGGTGGTTACGGTGACAGGGGATATGGCGGGGGTAGGGACAGGGATCGTTGGCAGCGTGATAGGTACGATGACCGACGTGGTCGTTGGTGAGATACCACAGTTTATCTATTGGTTTGCTGCGAATGTCAATGCTTCTTAGGTCCACCATAGAGTGACCGAGGGGGAGTGATAGTAATCCGATGCTTCGTAAACAGTCTGGGAAGATGGACTATCCAATGATGCTGCCAGAGAACACATGCCAAAGGCGAGTATTGAGGTTCAGTTCAATTGAAATATACATTATTCTATGAGTACCAGTAAATGAAATCCTAAACCGAAAGGAGGTGAGATATTTGGCCACATTATCTATTTTTGCTTTGACAACATCTTGAGCTCTGCTCGTGCGAAGGGATACACTCGTCACTATCACCTGCTCGCACACATTCTTTTGAGGCAATACTGCACACAAGTAGTCATGGACGCACTTGTTGAAGCCAATTGGGGTGTGCCAAGATTCGTAAAAAGGTCTGAGTTTCATTATTTGAGGTGATATTGTTTCTCTCCTGGCCTGATGATGGCAGCAGTGTACTGCACTGGGCACTGACTGTTTATCTGGTATTTACGGAAGAAAAAGCGTACCTTCCGAGAGATCACAGGGGGTTCCATCGACAAGGAAGATGTATGAGCTCAATCTTGGTATTCCCTTTCCAGTAGGTACTGGTGGATCGACCCACATTGCTTTTGTTTTTGCTACATACTGTTCCTTCGTTGCACACCTATGGTATGGTTGCAGGAAAGACAGGCACTGCAGCCACGGCTGAACCTGTGGGGAGATCAAAAAAAGGAGCACTCGATATTTGGTTACGATACATCTCGCATACTGCAGCGGAAGAAAATGGTGATGGTGGTAGGTATGGTTTGATAAAACTCCGGAAGAGACACCCCCCAGATGGTCCCCTGAGACCCTGAGATAGCTGAGGCCTGTCTGCTAAGAAGTGACAGTTTATCTACAAAGTTACATTTATATGAAGTAAAGAGTTCCAAATGATGCTCGCACATGCGCTAGTCATAGTCAAACAACAAGGCCCCCATGTTCCTCGGCCATCTTCGCATTCAACCTCTTCGGACTGCTCGCCTTCCTCGCATTGCACGTGGGACAAGTCGCGATGAAAGCCTGGATCTGCTCCTGGGGGACGTTAGCATACTTCACGTTCGCCACCCGCTTGCACGCCTGCCATCCTCGATGTCCCATGAGACAATGTATCTCGAATATCGCGTCGTAAAGCTCGTCTACGCTGATGTACATGAGACTCTCGTCGGATTTGGTGTATCGGCAGAACACCTTTCGGCCCTCGTTCCCCGCGCGATCGCGGAGGTGATGGCCCATGCGACGGCCGCGGTTCTCCTTGCTCTGATTCATCTTGGTGTAGAATATCTTGTGCTGACGACGAAAGTCCATAACGTCGAGGGTATCGGTCCCGGTCTCCCAGTGTTCGGCGATGTAAATGTACTCGTCCAGCTGCGCCCTCGATTTGAGGTTTACCAACGCAGCCGGGGGGGTGTAATTATCCACGTCGGCATAGTGCACCCCGCAGAGCTTCATGTAGAACGCATCTCGGTGCTCGACCACCTGCTCCTCCGAAAGACCTCCCCCCGAAGTGGCCGTGAGGGGAGGGATGACCGGTCCGGTCTTCGGATTGGCGAAGGCGGCGTCCCGTCGAGCCTCATCTTGCCTCACGACAATGCTGTCGTCCTCGAAATCGCCCTTCCTCTTGCGCCCCCTCTTCCTCCTCATTCCTTCGCCAATTCTTGGCGGCTGCTTAGTGCCCGTATAGCCGCTGAGCGCCCCGGCAGCCCAGTCGAATAATTCCCTGGCCTTCTCGACGCGTCGCGTCACGGCGAGAAGTTCTCCCTCGGCCGTCTCGAGATAAGATCCCACGCCGCGTAGGGCGTGCAGCAGCGCGATTTCCCGATCGGATTCCAAGGATAGGCGGAGGGCGTTTGAGATTCGGACGCGGTGATCGTCGGCCGTGAGGGCCGGCTGGGGCGGCTGCAGAATCCGTTGGGGCGTCGGGTCGGCCTCGACTTCAGCGTCGGCCTCCGTCTGGGCTGCATCATGAGCTTCTTCGTACTCCCCACCACCAGCGTGTTCCTGGGGCAGAGGCACCCCCAGGGTGGGCAAGAGGTGCTCGTCGTGGGGGATTCCCGACCAGTTGGTGTTCATGGTAGGTGTCAAAGATGAGTCTTGTGAGTGGATTGAGGGCGACTGGATGGCGACTGGCGTTGAGCAACGGACTTTGACCTCTGAGACCTCCACCAAACGGTAAATAGGGGGCACACATAAATTTTCAAGGGGCAATGGTTTT